>CACRXK020005408.1:0-28164 GCA_902702795.2 Paramuricea clavata
CAAATTATGAAAATATGGCGGGTAATTTGAATATCAATTTCTAAAACAAAAACATGCTTATTAATTGGTCAAAAATTAGTAAAACAAACGAGAAAATATAGCAAATGGGTAGACTAGACATTAATTGAAAGCATCCTGGCATTTAAAGTATGGAATGAAATATAATTCATGTAAAAAATTGTTGATTTTAACGGACACGACTTCGAAATTTTTTGCAAAATTATTCAAAACAAAAATTCAAACTAAAAAGTTAAGAAAACTCTCGAAAAGTTAAGCTTCTTAACCCACTCAAATTGTAGAATAAATCCTAAAGTTTAATTATTGTGAACACGAAAATTTTTTATAGTTGGCGACACAGTTTTTTTTAAAGAAATGTATCTCAAACGAAAATTCGGAAATTGTCGTTGCTTAGTTGATAAACAAAATGTTTCAGACGATAAATTTGTCAACAATCACATTTAGTTCATGTTCTTGTACAATACAATTTCTTGAACCTTCTGGCTGTATTTATTCCTAGTTTTAGAATGACATGTTTATTTTTGCGCTCGAAATCTGGCTGTAAAGACGCACAATGAAATCACTCCTTTTAACCGCCATTTTGAGCCTTTCGGAAACGTTCGGAACAGCTTCTCATCAAGTTCGCAATACTATTACAGGTAAGGTTGACGCATGCGCAGACGTTTTTCCGCGGTGTTCGTTTTAACATAAGTTGAATTCTCTTGGGTTTCATGGCGCTTGCGCGCCTACGGCATTAGGTAAATATTTGCTGTCGTAATCTAGATCAGTGGTCGTAATGTATAAAGTATCTCGGTTAAACGCCGCAGGGCTTTTTGGATATTTTAAATGTATGTGAGAGCGTTATACGCAGACAGAATGATGCCGCAAAAACGCAGTAATGCAAACAAAGCATATTTTACACAAAAGAGAAGTTCCAATCGAAACGCAATCGAGAAAATATGTGCGCATGCGTTGTCTTGTGAGTTTGATGTCAAAGTCGACTCCAGCATTCCAATTATAGCCTTTCCCACGCCGCTATTTTTGGGGTATACTGCTTTTTCCAAATCTGTGAGATTGTACGCAGTGAATAAGAGAATTTTATCACTATAATTGTGAGTATAATCATTTGAACAATTACATAAGTTAATTTACAGTTAAATGTTGTCAGATCGCTTAGATTTTTCACGTCGTTTTCAAAAAGAGTACCCCAAAAATGGTGAGAAACAAAGCATTTCAAAGGTTTTCGACCTTGCATTGCCAGGATTTCACATATCGGATTTTGCATGTTGAAAATGCCTTTTCAGTTTTCATATCAGATGTGGGCCAATTTCACATATCATGTATGCATATGGAATAATAATTTCACAAGTGAAATTAATTTGTACATAATTATGATTTACGTTCCTTTAATTTCACATGTGAAGGAATCATAGATATCTCATAAGAAAGAATATGTGAAACTTAAATTTTTTCTTCGACAATTCTAAATTTCGTATATGAGATGTTCAAATTCCACATAAAATTTCACATGTGAAATGAGATGTGAATTGTCCATATACATCGCCTTTATACCATCCCTCCTCAATTTATTTTGCGGTAAAGTAGAACTGATTTTTTCGGAAGCTCACAATTCAAAATAAATGAAGTGAAATATTATGCATTAATGACCGTTGCAGCAATGCATGTTGTTCGATGTTATCGTTTGATAAAATCTTGTTTTAAATACAGCCTGAAGAAAATCGGTTGAACAAAATCACTTCATTTAATTACATGGTTGTAATGACTTTTTAATTGCATGTCGTGTCTCGTGTATTGAGACATTAGTGTCGACTATCTGCATGTAAAACAAGGAATGGGGAATCACGCGCGGAATGGAAGAGGAACGAGAAAACCCGGAATGTGAAAAACCGGAATCTGTAAACTCCGGAGTTTTAACTAGTAAGGTATTCATTTATACTTACGTTTTCCAGACTCTTTCGTGGTGGTTTGGGTAAAGGCATCGCGCAATCCAATTATGCTGAACCTAAAAGAATACAAAAACGGCGACTTCGGACAACTTCAATGTTTTGCCTTTTCTGTGAAAATGCAAGCGGGACAATGAATGTGACAACCTAGCTAAAAACTAGAAATAATTACAGTCGACATGTGCAAAAAGTCATATTATGCAAGAAAGTGAACCAATGGCAATATATAGTGACTGTCGACAAATTTATTGTATAAAACGTTCTTTATAACTGAACCATACAAAGTCGTTTCTCGTAGGTTCATATGATCCACATTTTTCTCATGTATAATTTTGTCGGAGACTGCCCATTATAATTATAGCATGTTATTAATTTTAGTTAGTTATATATAACGATTCCGATTTTAGGTTGATCAAACTTTTATATTGAACATTACTTTACATAAATTTTATATAGTTAAACTAGGTCGGTCAAGGTGGCAAGTTGTACCAAGGGGTACCAGCACTTTGAGATCTTGTACCAAGGGGTAGCAGCACTTTGGCAACTTGTACGTACTATTTACAACATGAGCGGCCGTGTTGTATCGGACATACAAACTCGAGCCGTATCGATTATATACTTTTGAACAGCAGCGAAAAATCTTCGATTAATCTGCAAATCTTACTTCTCCAGAGCCGCAGTGTAAACAAAGTTGAACCATTTACCTTTCCATACTCACTACTGTCTGACCAAACGCTCCCCAACAATTAGCCATTCCGAAGTTGATGAGTGGACTGTGGACTACCGTAATAGAATGACTCACAAGGGCCGAGATTGGGTGTACAATTTCCGAGTATATTTAAGCACTATAAAGTAGCCTTTCTTGCGAAATTGGTACTGTTCACTTATCTGAAATAAGACTGGATAACGCATCTATTAGCCATTCCGAAGTTGATGAGAGGACTGGGGACGAGTGTTAAAAAGTGCCCAAATTAAGGAATGAACCAAATCACTAAAAAGAGCATCTCAAAATTAGTAAGTATACAAAGTTTAAAGACGTTTACATGAATACCCTTCGAATAATAAGCTTTCGAAAATTGTGAAATTACTCATTAAAAGAGACTGTTTTGGGGACCCGCGTCCCCCAAAACAAAAATTACCGTATTTCATAGTAAATATTGCGATTTTCGATAGCTTATTATTCGAAGGGTATTCATGTAAACGTCTTCAAAATTTGTATACTTACTAATTTTGAGGTGATCTTCTTAATGATTTGATTCATTTCCCAATTTGGGCACTTTTAACACTCGTCCCCAGTCCTTTCACCAACTTCGGGAATGGCTTATTGCACAGCACAAGTAAATAATACAGCAGTGGTGCCTAAATTACTTTGAATTTGTACTCGAGTAAAAGTAGAAGTAGTTGACAATAAAACGACTTGAGTAAGAGTAAAAAGTCACTGGAAGCAAAACGTACTTAAGTGAAAAGTCCAAAGTATCCTTAAAAAATACTTGAAGTCCAAAGTAAAAGTACTACTGTCTGTAGTGTGTAGAGGTGGGGGAGACTTCTCCAATGGATTTACATACAAAAGACACAAAATAGCACACGCATTATATGCGTGCACCGTGTTGTGAATATGGCGGCATGGTTGACTGGCTATTGTATTTGTAATTTGTATTGTGTAATTGTATTGTGTCTGTGAATCAGAATGTATTGTTCTGTACTGGGTGGGCGTAATGCAAATCAGGCTCTATATAAGCCTGAGTCTAGTAAACAAGTGTAGATATATTTTGTGATGTGATATTTTGAAGAATTATATGTGTTTTTGAGACGACTGTTTTCGATGTAATATTTAAAAAACGAGCAGGAGTGTTTTATTAGGTTTAAAGCCACGAGCGCGCAACGCGAGTGGCTTTAGACGTAATAAAACACGACCTGCGAGTTTTTTAAATGGCTTCAAAAACGTTTGCGTAATAAGTCAAATCTTTATATAAAAATCTTTAGATAAAATCTTTATATAAAAATCTTTATATAAAAATCTTTATATAGTTTGCATAACAATGGTCTTTTGTTAAAATGTTCTTTAGCTGGTATAAAGACGTATGCACGTGACTAATTTCTTACTCAAGATTGGATAATTGCTTCATGAATTATTAATGAGTTTTTGAATGATTGATAAAATATCGCGGCGGAACGCGACATTTGGCGACCCCGCCATGCAGGACTCAGTTGAGTTATATTTTACTTGGCTGAAAGATGCCCTTGACTCGAACGCAAGCTGCTCAGGAAGAAACAAACGGCAATGCAGAAGAACAACAGCACAAAGAACAACAGTATAAAGAACCGGAGCTCGAACAAGTTCGCTCGCCGTTCGAAACTGCAGAGTTGTTGACTACAGTACAAGATTACAAGAACAACGAGACCTTTTAAAAGAATATAAAGACCGACAGGATGGCAGAGTTTTCGAAGTGGTCAACATTCTAAACGATGCAATGCAAAACCTATCAAACGAATTTGCTCGTGTTTGCGATAAGAACAGACAACTGGAGACTGTTGTTTTTCAATTACGCGATCGTGTAGAATCACTTGAATCTGAAATCAAAATCTGAAATCAAGCCAAGAGCGATTGGAGAAAATTAATGCTGGAGTTTTCGCTTCGTTGCATCGAATGATTAAAAGCGAGCTTCGAGAAGAGTTTGAATCGGTTTTGTCGGCGCGTGTGAAGACGGAAGAGACGGCAAATGAAGGCTTATCAACCGTGTTAAGCGGGGCGGGACAAAGTAAGCTCGGTAAAGAAAAACAACCAGCAGAGTGCAACGTTACATCGGCTCGTGGGACAGATTATTCTGCTGGTCGCCCGGTTCAAAAACCTGCAGTATTTGACGGACGTAGTTCGTGGGAGGCGTACGTGACACAGTTTGAAATTGTGGCGGAGATTAACCAGTGGGACGGTCCAGATAAAGCCGCCTTTCTGGCAACAAGTCTTAGAGGTCCAGCGCTCACGGTCTTATCAAATTTGCCGTCGGAAAGTCGTGTTCATTACCCATCATTACTGGCTGCGTTAGAAAGCCGTTTTGGAAACAAGAGGCAGTCTGAGCTGCATAGAATGAAGCTACGAAATCGTGTCAGACGTCGAGATGAAACTTTACCGGAGTTGGCAGAAGACATCGAAAGACGTGCCCGTCTTGCGTACCCTGAAGCACCTATTGAAGTTCTAGAAAATTTAACGAAAGATCAGTTCATCGATGCTTTGAACGATGATGAAATGCGTTTAAGAGTCGCTCAAGCTAGACCTACAACTCTTAGAGCCGCGCTCGGAATCGCTTTGGAAATTGAATCGTTCAGCTTGGCCGTACGAAGAAGATTTAGGCCAGTGAGAACAGTGCATGAGACTCCGACTAAAACGAACACAGAATGTTTTGTGGACCCCCAAGAGGAAACGTTGAAAAGGAATAGCGAGTTTTTGACGGAGTTGAAGAAAATGACCTCGGAGCTTCGTGAAGTAGTTAGAAGCGTGAATTGAATAGGAAGAAATCAAGACGGATCACCGCCGAGAGGAAAAAGAAAGTGTTGGACATGTGGTTCGGAAGATCATCTCCAACGGGATTGTCGGTTGTACAACGCCGAAAAGAAGCGTACTGAGTCGGAAAACGAGCAAGAGTCGGGTCAAAGGGCAGGGCCGGATTAACGTCGCGCGAGGCCCGCGGCAGATTTTAGCGCGAGGCCCCTCAACGCCCTCCCCCCCCGTTATGAAAACCTTTGCAATTCAAAGACACACAAAATTGTTAAATAATTGCTTTCAATATTTCAATTGATTGGCATAAATTATAAACAATTGCCTGCCTGGCCTAGTTGTTGGGTCAAAAGTATAAACAGGATCATATATAACAGATCAGCGCGACTGGAGATTACATGCATACGAGTATTGTATATTTTCCTGGCGTAAACTGCCAATCCTAGTGGCCCTAAATGCGCGATGTCCCTAATTCGCGAGGCACCTAAAATGGGCGTATCCCAATAGAAAATAGGCGTGTTCTCGTAAAAATGGGCGTGGCGCAGTAAAGCGCGAGGCCCCCATAAGCGCAAGGCCCGCGGCATATGCCGCATCTGCCACGTGGTTAATACGGCCCTGTCAAAGGGGTGGGGTCCGACGGTAAGAGAAGACACCCCACGGAATCAGTCGAATGGACAGAGACTTGTACAAAGAAAAGATGGACTTTGTGTGGAACGGAAGCTCGAAGGCAAAGCGATGCAGATGATTGTAGACACTGGAAGTAACATCTCAATTGTTACCCGGCAACTGTTACGGAACATTGTGAAAGATCTGTCGTGTGTACAACCTGTTCCAAACTGTTTAAAATCTGTAACTTGAGAAAAGTTGAATCTGTTGGGGACCATTATTCTTAAATTTGCAATTGGCAACCGAGAAATTTTACAGTCGTTTTACGTGGCAGATATCAGTGAATCGTGTATTTTGGGTTTGGACTTTCTGCAGCAACAACGGTGTCAACTCAACATTACGGATGGAATATTATCAATGGGAAATGTTCAAGTTCCTCTTTTGCATCCTTTGACGGACGATTTGAACATGTTTTGTTATCGGGTGATAGCTCTTGAAGATATCAATATTCAACCACATACCGAGGCTGCCATTCCTGCGAAAGTGGTTGATTACACTGGCAAGAATGGGTGGGGAATCATTGAACCCGCTGACGAGGAATCTATTCCTGGAGTCTTCATTGGTAAAGTTTTGACGAAATTAACAAACGAAACCACAGTAGTTCCAATACGAATTGTTAACGTGACGGAGGAAAAGCGTAAAGTTTTAGCTGGAACTGACCTGGCAAAATGTGAGTCAGTAAGCTTCGTTGTTTGTCCTGACTTTGAGAATTGTTTTGAAGAATCCACAACCCGAAACGGAATACCGAAACATCTAGCGGAACTTTACAAGAGTAGTACAAAAGATTTGGTTGATGAGGACCAGAGAAATAAAGTGCTTGACCTGTTGTAAGGAATTGAAACAACTATCTATTATTATATATCAATAGTCAAAGTCGCATTTTTCTAGTGTTTTATTGGTTGAGAGCATATCACGTGAGAGTGACGAAATTAGGCTGTCTCCCTTGCAACAGCGCGAGAGGGAGATAATACGTTATCGACCGGCGAATAACAAAAAAAATCACGTGCGTCATCACGTGATGATGCGACCTTTGGACATGCCTAGTACGTAATTAAAACTTTCGCTTTAAGTAACTGCAGTGTAGCCAGTGTTTAATATAACGTTTTAACAATAAAATATTTCATGTATTTACGTTCATTTGTTCTTTAATTTGTTGTTTCTTTGACTATTGATATATAATAAAACACTTATTTACTGAGACCTCGGGAAAGCAGTGTGTTGCCTCGGGAAACATCGACGGTCTCGGGTCCACAAAACACACTGTTTCCCTCGGTCTCAGTAAATAAGTGATAATTACATTATGGAAGGCTGTTAGACTAGTTGTTTCTTTTAGAATATTTAGACTATTTATTGGGATGTTATTCCAAGCCGCTGCTCCTCTGTAGGAAAAGCTATTCTTTAAGAAATTTGTTTTTGATTTCCTTTGGGACAATTTTAAGTTATTGCTGCGCAGATCGTAGTCGTTATTTTCACAAGTATGAAATAATTGTGATATGTAGTTTGGAAGCATTCCTTTTAGCGCTTTAAATGTTATGAAAAGATCTCGCTTTTTTAGGATTAATTCAATAGGTTCCCAACCAAGGTTTTGAAATATTAGCGAGGACCTTATGCTATAATAATCTGAATTCGTTATAATCCTGGCAGCTCGTTTTTGTAGCTTGTAAAGTTAATATAGGTGTGCTTGATTATTATTTTGCCACACAGTTGAACAATAGACGAAATGAGGCATACATTTATCAATTATTGGACGAGGTTGAGCAAAATATCGTGATTTGTCGGTGGCGAGCAGATCAATTATTTGCCGATGCCGAAGGCAGAGGCAAATAATTGATCTGCGAGCCACCGACAAATCACGATATTTTGCGAGAACCGAGTTCAATAATTGTTTTATCATTCACTTCATTTTATCTTTCGTTCAATATAAATTCGCCGTCTCTCTTTCTTGCTTCTGCATTAAACTTGCGAAGGACGTTGGCAAGAGTTTCTTTTGTAGTTTTAAGCCAACTAAATCTTCTTTGTTGATTTAGTCTTGCTTCTAAATGCTGGCGAAAGACATTGACGGCGGTTTTAGTTGCTTTTTTATTTTTAAATAAGCAAGACAACTCATTTTCCGAAAGTTCAGTAAAGCGAGCCGCCATTGTTTACAAAAATTGAAGGCAATGCGCATGCTCAGACTATTATTTGTAGCTGAGCAACGTTTTTAACAAATGCGCATGCTCAGACTATTATTTGCACACAGTTATTTGCAGGTAAATTAACCAATCAAAATTGAGAACACTATAAAGTGAATGATAATATACATTATTTTAAGTGTGTCTAAGTCTACGAAATCTTAATAGATTAATATTACTTGAGATCTTTTTATATTCATTTTGTTCTTCATTTTGTTTATTCCAGTTAAATTTGTCGTCAATAGTAATACCTAGAACTTCTTTTTTATAGACACGGTCGATTTAGTGTCCGTTAATTGTGATATTTGGCATGTGACTTAAGTTTTTCAATCGTTGTCGAGATCCAATAATCATATATTTAGTTTTTTTAACGTTCATTGTTAATTTATTCGCTGATAGCCATTTGTGAATATTTATTAGATCATTGTTGATCGAGTTTTCTTTCAATATCTATTGATGAATTTCCTTGACATGATAGAGTTGTGTCATCTGCAAATAGATTTGCATGGGTTGATTTAAGGTATTTCAGGAGATCGTTAATATAAATTAGGAATATATAATAGAGGACCAAGGTTAGATCCTTGGTGTACCCCACAATGAATTGTTTGAATATTTGATCTACAATTATTTAGAACGCAAATTTGCTTTCTGTGATCCAAATACAACTAAAACCATTTAAGTGCAGTACCACGCACTCCATAAGCTTCAAGTTTTGTTAATAGGACTGATCTGGTGGTCAATTGTATCGAACGCCTTTTTAAGGTCTAAAAATATAACCCCATTAATTAAACCTTGGTACATTGCCTTTAACCACATTTCTGTAGATTGAAGTATTTCGTTGTTTGCTGACCAGTTTTTCAAATATTTTTGCGATGCTGGAAATGACTGATATTGGTCTATTGTTTCCACAAAGCGTTTTGTCATCAGTTTTATATATTGGAGTTACCCCAATCATCAGAAAATATTCCTGTTTCAAGTGATAGGTTAAATATATAAAGGTAAAAGCATTTGTAGAATGATTCATGTATGACAGAGGGTGTGGACTAGTGTCACTATCATCAAGAAAGGAAGAAGCGTAAAGTCCAGAAACGCACTGATGACGGCAGAAAAGAGTGATAAAATCTCTGAGAGCGACTGGAATTACAATGAATTACAATGATTTAACATCCTCGACATTTTTTTACAACACGCGCATGTTTTTCCGCGGTGTTGCGCACACGTGCTCTCCGCGCTTGTGTTTCTCGCGCATGCGTAGACAAAAGTCCTGTCTGTTTAGTCCAAGGTTGAAATTAGCTGGTTTATTATATAGTTTCTGAGTCACAATATACAAAACGCAAGGTGTTTAATTAACATACAATTATATATTACGAAAACGACGCTAGCGCTACATTAAAACACACTTTCGGTGTTTCGTTACGCAGTAAGTAAGTGTTATTGCCTAATTCTTACCTCCAATGATGTTACAGCGTACCCCTGCGTCTTCATAGTGTTCACAATTGCTATCTCCCACTGCATCATGGATGCATGAAAATAGCGATGACTCAGTACCTACATAATCAACATCATCAAGCCAAATCGGCCCAGTCCCCGCAAACTGTTCCCCATGTACCGTTATAGTAAACCTCAACTCTTCCTTCATTGGCACGTTCGCCGCCAACAAGTCGTACGCCTGAAATTTTAAAAATGTTAATGATTATATAGTGTATATCAGTTAACAACACCTTAAAACGCAACAGAATGAGTAAACAAAGGGTACTGTGAATGCAGCCAATTCCAAATCAGTCGGTAATCCCTGTATTATCTCGAAGGAAATGCGTTAACTTTTTATTCACCTTTTCTATCTTTGTAAATTGGTGCGAATGTGAGTGTGCACAACCAATTTTTGCCGGGGAGGTACACATATTCGGACTGCATGCGTGCAACATATTTTTGTGACAGTTGCAACGTAATTTAACTCATAGTCTCATATCACTGTATTTCCTACGACACACAAAGTGGCTGTGAGAGAGACTGCGTATCCCCATAAGACCTCTTAAAGCTACGACTCAATGAGTGGAGGTTCAATCTGAGCTTCCCCTCAGTGTCAAAGTTGTTTTTGAATAGTTGGACGGCGAGTAGTCACATAGTACGGTACGGCACTATAACCCTCCGGATCTCGATCTCAAAACTTGAAAAATAGGATCCCAATCAAATTACATTAATAAGATTATCAGATTACGCATATTTCAGTGATCTTTTGCAAAGGGATGTCCTGAACATAAGGTCTTCGAAGCTAAGACCCTGACTTTAAGGTCATATATTAGTAAAAAACCCCACAAACATATTAACTAAATCAGATCATAGACAATCGAGAGGAATTCTAACCCTATTTTTACTTTATCCCAATTCCAACATTACCGCAATCCAAACCCCCGTACTAACCCTACCCCAACAAAACCAACAGGGCCTTTTTTAACATACAAGCTGGGGGGGGGGGCAAATGCCCCCAGTCCCCCCTTGTGCCTGCCCCCTACCCCCTACGAAATCCCCCCACCAGCGAAGAATAACAAATAAATAAACGGAGAGTAAATTTTAGGCTGAATAACAACATTTGTCCTTGTTTAACAAAATCGATTTAAATTGTTACGTTTTTCTACTCACTAAGTAATGATAAATTATTATGAATAATTTGTATAATAAATTTGGATGCTCAGAATGCAGGAAATCGCATTTCCGAGCTTAAAATTTCAAATTTTTTTCTCGGGCAGCAGCATACCCTCACACACGTGGCCTTCGGCCATTGCTATCTCCCTCTAATAAGTGATGATAAATTATGGTTAATATTTTTTTACATTTTGTGCGTTTTTTCCTTCTTTTATTTCAAATACGAGTATAGTTAGCACAAATTTTAGGGATCGGGCATAAAGTATGTGTACTGGGGGGGGGGGTGGAGGGTAAGTTGGGGGTATGAAACAAATTATCTAACTTTTTGGGGGGTATGAGACAAATTACGACATTTGGGGGTACGAAACAAAAAATGAGTGGAATACTATGTCTATGATTAATGAAACTACAGGCAGGGTGTTAGCTAGACCATATACTGTCCGTTTGACGGACTATTCCCAATTGAAGTAGCTAAGGGGCTTTCCCAACTGGGTCTACTGGACGTTTTTCTGATGAGAAAGTGCATTGCGTTTGATTTCATATTATTATATCAAAGAACGTTTTATTTACTTTTTCCCATTAACTATTTTCTCAAAATGTATCGCGTTTCATTCATATTGGGTGTGTATTCACTGAAATGAAATGTACAAAACAAAGCGTAATCGGTGTGCATCCGTGTTCATTCCCCGGAAATGAAATATACAAAACCAAGCTACCGTTGTATGCATCTAAGGAGAAACACGTTGGAAAAAACACTATTTATTCTTACACAAGGAAAAACCTTCCCAATTTACGTTTAGCGGACAAACTTTCTTTTTCTGGCTAACACCCTGTCGAGTGTATGTTCCTAAATGTTCCTAGCCGTAAATTGCAATGTAGCACAGTAGTATTTATGAAAGTGTCTCGATCGGAACCTATTAGTTTGACATGTCTGCAACCTGAACGGTCTTTGATTGCGTTATTCTACCGTCGGGTGGCTCCCCTGCACATTTACTTTTAAAATGATTTAAATATTGAGAAAGATATGAAATACGTCACGACGTTCTGTTGATATAACCAAAGTTTACTGATATGTGAGATCCTAACCTGAGATCAGGCTCTATTTTAGAAATATAGCCTGACACGCACAGCAAAGTTTATATTTAGTATCCAATCAAAATGTCGCAGGAGAAATTTGCAACTAACTGGAGAGTAAAATCAGCAAATAATTTTGTGAGTAATTTGTTTGTTTCACAATTTTTTAATTAATTAATGAATTGGTGTTTTGAGCGTTTTTGTATAAAAATTGGTGTTAAGATTTTGAGTAATGTTTTTCCTTTTTTCTAGATCTGACCCAGATTTTCACCAAGGGCATATAAATAGTATTATTATATAAAGTATAGTGCATCATAGAGATGGCGAGCACTGATAAAAGTGATAATCTCACATGTGAGATTATTTATGATAATCTCACAATCATGTGAAAATTATCGCTTTTCAATTATCACTTTTCTGTAAAAATTATCGCTTTTCAAAGACTGCCCTTTATATAATAAACAGAAAAATACATGGGTGCTTGGGAATACCAGATTTATTTCTCGTGTTGAACATGATATCTCACTTGTTCTCTGCACTCACTCGTAAGATATTGTGTTCAGCATGTACACTCTCTATCTATTAACTACGTTAAATATTTCAATACAGACAATATATTGATTGCAATAATTTGAAAAACAGTTATGTTCTTAGAATTTTATGTTTTTGGGGAGAGGTGATTGTTTGGGTGCGGGGGGTTACGAAACATTTCATCTCCTTTGAGGGGGGTATTAAATATTTTCCGACGCTTTTGGGGGGTTGCCAAATTTTATGGTAGAATTTTGGAATACCCTCCACCCCCCAGTACACATACTTTATGACCGGTCCCTTAGAGCAAATTTGGATGCTTAGAATGCAGGAAATGGCATTTCTGGGCTTCAAATTTCAAATATTTTCTGGGGAGTATAACCCCAGACCCCCCTATTCATACGAGGGATGTTGGCCACACACGTGGCCTTCGGCCATTGCTATCCCCTCTAATATATTATCTTACAGAAAGGTCCTTTTTCAAAAAATCCCAGGAAAATACTTAAAAAAGGCCCTGAAAACCAACCAAACCTTACCTTGTTCAGTATTATTGACTTCTGCGGTGCTGTTTGGACGTGCTGTGAAAAGGGAATTCAGAAAATTTAAAGAAATTACAAAGATGCGCGGCGAAGATAGTAACAAAATGGTAGTGACATTGCCCTTACAAACTTACAATGGAATAATGTGGAAGATAGACGTAAGCGTCACGTTTTCAATCTTGTAAGAAGGTCAATGTAAGGTTAATGTCCGCAATTTTTACAAATTTACTTTACTTGTAATAAGGATATTGTCCCACGATTAAAAGGACAGAGTTCCCTCTTACACTTGCCAAGAGAACATTAAAGACTCAGCTTTCCTTGTTTGTTGCCGAACATAAAAAAGACTGGGATAAGTATGTACCACTACTTCTCATGGCGTATCGAACGGCAACTCATGCTTCTACGCATTTTACTCCCGCGCGACTAATGATTGGACGAGAAATTAGAACCCCAATTGATTTAGTTTATGAACGACCCGATCCGGAAGTTGTTGAGAGTTACTCTACCTACGTTCGAGAACTGCAAGAAAATTTGCAAGTAACACATGAGTTCGCGCGAAAGTATATTGAACAAAGCTTTGAGTCGATGAGAAAACGTTATGACGTGGACAGTTCGGCATGTATATTTAACGAAGGTGATCAAGTTTGGTTGTATAATCCCCGCAAGAAGAAAGGAAGAAGCGTTTGCGACCTTGGGAAGGACCGTATGTTGTCATTAAACGGTTGAACGATCTTGTTTATAGAATTCAGCGAGACAGGAATGGAAAACTAAGGGTGGTTCATCGGAATCGTCTATGGGCGTATCGCGGTGATCAGTCAGAACTTTGGAATTCGGAGACGGACAGTTAGACCATACTTAATGGAGGAGATGGTTTGGAAACTCGTTAGCATTACAATAAAATCGCAATAAACCTCATTATCTATGTTGTTCAGGTTTATGCAAAAATGTTGTCTTTCATCGTCACGTGCGTATTGTATTTTTCTCAAGTCAACCAATAGGAATGTTCAAAATGTCCTATTGTTAAAGTCATGGATGGGCAATTGGACAAAACCGTTGCTATTGGCTGGTTGAGCAAAAATACAATACGCACGTGACGATGAAAGACCACATTTTTGCATAAACCTGAACAAAAACATAGCCAGTGAGGTTTATTGTAATGCTAATAAGTTTCCAAACCATCTCCTCTATTAACTATGGTTAGACTTAGAAAGTACATGCACCATCATTGGGACAATTCGATGGTTTGGTTGGGGGCGATGTTGTGAATATGGCGGCATGGTTGACTGGCTATTGTATTTGTAATTTGTATTGTGTAATTGTATTGTGTTTGTGAATGTATTGTTCTGTACTGGGTAGGCGTAATGCAAATCAGGCTCTATATAAGCCTGAGTCTAGTAAGCAAGTGTAGATATATTTTGTGATGTGATATTTTGAAGAATTATATATGTGTTTTTGAGACGACTGTTTTCGATTGATTGATAAAATATCGCGGCGGAACGCGACAACCGAATATACAATATTTCACGGCATGGTTTACTTTCCAGACCCCGTTGAAGATATACGAAATCCATTAAATAAATAATGCTTATAAGTAAGTCACAAACGAGAGATCCCAGACGCATGTAGAGGTCCTATTACTATTAGCAATCCAAAAATTAAAATAAATCAGAAATAAATCACCTAAAATTAAACAAAAGTTAGAAAGTAACTAAATACTTCGCCACAAAATGAAAGTAACAAAGTAAAACGTTACTTCTTGAAACGACTTCGTTCCAAGTAAAAGTACTGCGGAAAAGTTTACTTTGTTACATGCTGACTTCTCAAAATTGTACTTAAGGTAATTCCGCAGTTTTGCATTGCGCACTTTTACTGCGCACATCTTATAACTTGTAATTTCATCCATTATACG
Organism: Paramuricea clavata; assembly: GCA_902702795.2. Classification (NCBI taxonomy): domain Eukaryota; kingdom Metazoa; phylum Cnidaria; class Anthozoa; order Malacalcyonacea; family Plexauridae; genus Paramuricea; species Paramuricea clavata. The sequence goes on from CACRXK020005408.1 coordinate 14,985, forward strand.
TACCGTTTAAAAAAAAAAAATTTTATGACAATTTTATGTTATTTCAAAACATCTTTGGTTACATTCGTGCAAAGAATTTCGTTAAAATCAATGTTTTCAAAAAAGGCGTACAAAAGTGTAGCTAGGGTTCCCTGTGTCTGTAGTATATTTATTTACTTGTATTTCACGTTTTAATGCCACAATTCCCTAAAAAGATCGGTGACCCCCGTTTTTTAACTGATAATTTATTTCTTTAATGCATTTTACATTTCATATCCGAAATTAAAAGAAAAATCATGTCTGGATCTTGAAAAAAACTGCTTTATCAATGCATGTTCTCAAAGAAAGATATGTAAAGAAATGTGGAAAAGACATTTGTGGATCAGAATTGTACACGTTAGTAGTTTCATTTTGCTCAAAACACAATATTTTTTCAAAAATAATTACAAGAAAAACGTCAATAAATATCGGGCTGTTGTGATTTTGCTGTTACTCGTAATGAGCGTCAAGATGGTGCCATATTGGGGCAAAGGTGGTATATTGTGATTGTCATATTTTCTTAACGAGTTCGGTGACCCCGACTTTTTTGTGTGATTTTACTTTAAGTATATCATAAACTCCATGCCTGGGAAGTTTCAGCACATTCTCATTTCGGGAACAATTACTGCGGAATTACCTTAAGTACAGTAACGAAGTACATTTACGTAGTTACCTGGCACCACTGTAATACAGTTTTCTGAGCAGCATATCGTGGACATATAAAATGAAATAGTGAAGCACATTGAAATTCCTCACGATCCACACACGAGCAACTTGGTGATACATTTTATCCGAAATAAGTAACTAGATTTAAACCGGAAAAGTCTAAAACGAGTATGTAGAATTGAACCGTATCTTGCCAGCGAATACTTTTATAAAGGGGGTGATGTCAAATTTTCAAAATATATACGTTGGAATGCACTCCTATAGGACGAAAAACCAACGTTCCGTACATCGTTGTCAAGAGTATTCCACATATATTATAGGACGAGTATTATAGGACGAGAAAACAGCTAAGAGTATGATATTTGTGATGTTACTCTGAGTGTATATCCACACCGGGCGAGCTTGAAAAAATATGCCCGGCCACGGTGGGAATCGAACCTACGACCTTAGGAATACTAGCCCTTAGGAATACTAGTCAAGTCTTTCATCAAGTCGGACGTGTTTTTTTTCGCTGAGCTAAAGAGCTATGGCTGATGAAAGTGTGAGAGAATCCAGTGATTTTGAAAAGCATTACACACTTAACGTTGGTTCGGCTAACGTAGAAGAGTGTAGTCGAAGTCTGATTATTACTAACAAAGGAAGTTTTAAATGGTCTGGAGAATTTGAAGCTTTACAAACGCTATTTGATGATATCCTGAAGAGCCAGACAAGTTGGTCAAAACCGGGTGGTAGCTGTAGAAAATTGGAAGTTGCAGACCAGTTAATAGTAAGATGGTACTCTGATAGTCGCTCACTTACACTTAACGGGAGTAAAGACGAAGAAATTAAAACTTGTTTGCGAGAATTAGCGAAGGAAGCAATAGACCATGACATGAATACATCAGATAGTAGCTTTGAAAATCAAAAAGACTCTCCATACCAAATTAAGTTTGATGGAGAGGACAAATCATTGGAAAGTCAAGCCGATGTCTCAGCCAAAATTACTGCAGAAGATCTGACAATGATCTTGGAAAAAATCGAGAAAATTAAGCAGAAACTAGAACGCAAAATTGATGACATATCTCTCGAAGTATGCAAATTTCAAGATGCCGACAGCTTTGCATTAACATTGTCACGAGAGCATATCTCTTTTATTAAAGATGAAAATGTACAGCTAAAAGCGGAAAATGACTATTTAAAAAAAGAACTGGAAAATGCTACTCTTGTAATGTCGGATCTCAACGAACATGTAAAGTTGATGGTAGAAGAAAAACAGAGCTTAATTACTGCATTAAAAATTCTGCAAAACAATGAAATTGATGATGGCAGGAACAAAAGATGGCATATTGCATCGGATAGAAAACAACAGAAGGTCCCACAGTTCAAACCAATCGAAGTATCAACTGACAGTGAAGACAATTATCTTTCAACAAACAGATATTCGGAACTTACAGATGAAGCCCTATTAAACGAGCAACAACTCGAAGAGACATCCCAAAAAAACGAGCAACAAATTAAAGTGATATCCCAGCCAAGGACTAACCAAACAAACATGCCGCGGGGTCAACAATCAAGTAAACTGCCTGGTCAAAAACCAAGCAGACGCAAAACCAAAGATAGCGATCAACGAGAACAACAAACCGAACAAAACGGTCCCAACGTGCTTCCGAATTTAAGGGAAACAAATCAAACTGACAATCGTAATCGAACAGATAGTGCAGCAACAGAATTATCCAAGCGAGACCTGAACAACAACAATTCAAAACCTGACGAGCGAAAACCAATACTAATAATTGGTGACTCGATTATAAAGCACATTAATCCAAATAAATTATCTCGAAGAACGGTGCATAAATTCACCTATCGCGGAAAAACATGTGAAGAAATTAGTGAAGCTATTGACAATACCCAGACAAAGATTGACCCATCTCATGTTATTATATTTCCATTGTGGTACAAATAATCTAGCCATCGACTCTGCTGAGGTTTGTGCTACTAAAATTATAAATTTGGCTATTATTATATAAATTTGTGAACTTAATTTAAAAAGATGGGGATAATGAGATCATGAACCAATAATCGTCCTGTGTCTTCGACCAGGGCACTCCACAATTACAGCTCTAATTCAAATGTGTGATAACTGGTACGAAAATATGGATAATGGCAAGTTAACAGGGGTAGTTTTTATTGATATCAGAAAAGCTTTTGATTCAATAGATCATGTTATACTACTTGAAAAACTAGATTTCTACGGAGTTTCTCAATTTGGACTTGCATGGTTTCAATCCTACCTCTCAAATCGGCAACAACAGTGTCAAGTAAATGGCTACCTCTCTAATAAAGGTGAAATCATTTGCGGGGTTCCACAAGGTTCCATACTTGGCCCGTTGTTCCTAATTTATATCAACGATTTACCCAATTGTCTAAAGACAACAACACCCTGTCTATATGCAGATGATACCCAAATTTTTGCCTCTTCGTACGACTCTGTTGCGCTGGCTAATGATATTAACTCTAATTTAGAAAATGTCACAGATTGGCTAAATGTAAGAAACTCCAATCCCATCCTTCTAAGGCTAAGCTTATTGTCACAGGATCCAAACAAAATTTGACCAACAAAGTTGGTGAATTGTACAACAGTATTATCATGAACAATAACGTAATTTCATCTGTTGTCTCGAATAAATGTTTAGGAATTGATCTTGATGACAGGTTGACTTTTGATATTAATATTGAAGAAATATGCAAGAAGAGGTAGCAGTTCAGGCATAGGAGCATTGAGGAGAATTAAACCATTCGTTCCGCAGACCTCTCTTGTTACATTATACAAATCATTAATTCAACTATATTTTGATTATTGCTCTCCCTTGTGGGATACATGGGATAAAATATTAAAAGATAAATTGCAAATATTACAAAATCGTGCGGCTAGAGTTATCACTGGAGCAAGATATGATGATAGGATTAGATCAAGTGATCTTTTGGAAGGCTTAGGATGGGATAATCTACATGTTAGGCGGGCTAAGTTGAAGAGTATCCTAATGTATAAAATCCTTAATGAAAATTGTTCGCCATGTTTAAGAGAAAGCCTCGTAAGACTTAGCGAACTTAATAGAGGCCATAATTTACGAAATCAGGAAACGGATCTAGCTCTTCCAAAACCAAAAACTAATTTTTTGAAGCGAAGCTTTAAATATAGTGCATCAATGCTGTGGAATAATCTTCCATTAGATGCAAAAAGAGCGACTTCGCTCAGTGAATTTAAGCGTAGCATTGCGCGGCTGTCCTTTTAGAACCATGTTGACTTAATTACAGTTAACTCTCTTTACTTACTTTACTTACTTTATTTTTCTTTGTTGTTGGGGGAGGAGGGGAGGTTGGGGGTTCATATATTATTCTATATATTTTACATATCACGCCCCTCCTGTAAATCAGCTTTCAGTTGTGCTAGCGTGTTTTCATTTTAAATAAAATTGATTGATGATGATGATGATGATGATGATGATGATCAATGCAAAGTTTATACCGTTTCCAGATAACAATTTAATGGCATATTATAAGATTATAAATAATGTGAACCAAAGGCAAAGGAAGAGCAGAAACGTGTGAAATGAAAGTGCCTTTCATATTACTGGAATACTTTACCAAAACTCATAACTAATAAATCTAATTCATTAAATTACTTGACTACTACCTCTCTGCTTTACAATTTAACTATAACAAAGATGATCCTCGTTCGTGGAAAACAATTTGTTTAAAGTGTAATCAGACTCATGATCTCACTAAACCTCTTGCATGCTGTTTTCAAATGATAATTTTTTAAGAGACAATGTAAATGCTTTTGTATAGTTTAAGAATATTTGTTTGTTGTCTGATGGGATCACAGTAATTGGCCAAAAGCTGTCGTGAATACCCTGTCACAATTGTTGTAAATTGTTGTATTGTTAGATCTACAGGGTGTATAAAAAAGGCTAGTCTTTGAAATTCAAATTAGTCATACTGTATTGAATTTATAATTACTGCTAATCAATTAACGAGCCGTAAAACAAAAGATTTTCTACTTATGGGACCTGACGAAAAACTCAAATTATCGTTGAGAATCATTGAAGAATTCAATGCTTTACGGCAAAATCGTGACTTTAAGAGCCGTGCGTCATATGCGTACAAGAACCACTCTTTGACTTCAGAGAAACGGTGGTCATGTTGAAGGACAAGGCGCTTAAATTTATCTTCAAATAATTTTAACTTATTTGTGTGAAATAAACACCCTGCAATTAAAATAAAGTTAATTGATCTCTTTTGTAAATAACACACGTTTTTGTCACGTATCATTAACTCTACGCAGTTTAGAACAATGAGATCACTGTAATTATGACTAATTTGAATTTCAAAGACTAGCCTTTTTTTTATACACACTGTATAGTGCATTTAACAGTTATTCTACGAATTCGAGTCGAATATGAGCTGATAGCCGATGAGGCGCGTAGCGCCGAATCGGCTACTGCTAATATTCGACGAGAGTGAGTGGAATAACTGTTTTATTATATACACAAGTTCTGAATTCACAGATTTTGCTTTTCGGATATTTTCAATATTTTTCTATTTTGTTTATGTTTTAATTTTCGTTCTTTCGGCCGAGTATTTTTTTAAAATATATATTTTTGCTAACCTGTAAACAATTTGTGGGAGTTTTTTCGTTGTGTTGTTGATCCTGTAAAGGCTAAAAAATGCGAACAACTTGCCGTTTTCTCGTTCGCAAAAAGTCGGAAATTCAGTTTGAGCCGCCATTTTGTTTTTCTCTACTAGCAGGATATGAGCTAATATCCTGCTAGTAGAGAACCAATCAGATTGCAGAATACCTCATATCCAGACCTTGTGTATATAATAATTCGAGTTATCTTGCATCTACGGTTTTCATGTCTGTTTTAATATGGTTTTAACAGTTTGTTAGTCTTGGAAAACGATACATGCAGGATAGCTCGGAATGTGTTATAGTCATTATAGTATTTAGATATGTAATTTATATTGTGACGAAGTTTATAAAATTAAAATTAAAAAAAAAAATTTAAAGAATTAAAGTGTGCCCCGAGAGAACATAAGAACAATAGTGTCGCGCAATGTTTTCATGCTGTTTAAATTACGTCATATCCTATGAGAAGAGAATCATGGGATCGGAGAACACTTATGCCTCGTGTGTGTGTCTCACTGTCTCGTATTGTAAAAAAACCTTTATAAAACTTATAATATATAATAAAATATACCGAAATAAACCAAATGAGTTCAACAGGTTATGGGCCCAGGAGCAATGCTAAGCTGCAAAGACTTTTATTTGACGGAGATGAAACGAAATACGAGCTTTGGGAAGAGAGGTTACTCGGTTATTTGCAAACCATAAAATTGAAGAAAACAATTCTATCGTCGGCTCCACTTGAGGAAGAAGGCGACAAAGCGAAGAATGAAGAGAGTTACGCCGAGTTAATACAACTTTTGGATGGTAGGCCTACTAGCCTATCGTTAGTGATGAGAGATGCCGCTGGCGATGGAAGGAAAGCCTTAAAGATTTTACGAGACCACTACGCAAGCCAAGGTAAACCTAGAATAATAGCACTTTATACTGAGCTCACGTTACTCGAGAAAGGAACAAGCGAGACAGTGACAGACTATCTAATACGTGCAGAAAGATCGATTATGGCCCTGAAAAACGCTAAAGAGACACTTAGTGACGGGCTTGTTATTGCCATGATATTAAAAGGCTTACCTGACTCATACAAATCCTTTGTTGTCCATATTACACAAAGTACAAGTGAAATTACATTTGCTATTTTCAAGTCTCAACTGAAAAGCTTTGAAGAAACAGAGAAGTTTAATGTAAGCCAAAGACTGATCAAGTAATGAAAACTGAGTCCCCATCGTTTTCTGCATCCAATTATGTCACATGTTATGCTTGTGGTCGCAAAGGTCAAATCATGAAGGATTGTCCTGACAAAACTAAGAGTGAAACAAGAAAGTGGTGCTCATACCACAAGTCAACAACGCATAGTGATAGTACCTGTCGAAGACATCAACGAAAAGACCCAGAAGCTACAAAAGTAAAACAAGCGACATTTGGTGGCCAGTCCGGTGACCCAGGGGATGAACACTCATACACTTTTCATGTGCAAGGGAGCCACCTTAAGCAGTCACAGTACAAAGCAAATGGGATGCTTGTTGATACTGGAGCTACATCTCATATTGTTACAAAAGATGTATTGAAACGTGTTGATGGTAACTTTAACCCAGCAAAGCATTACATGGAACTTGCTGATGGGACACGTAGAAATAATGTAGCACTGAAACGTGGAGGTGCTGAAGTATCAATAGCAGATGAAAATGGAAAATATGTGAAAGCTGTTCTGAAAGACGCACTGTTCATACCAACGTTAGCCTGCATGGCAGGCGGTCTAAAATAGCGCCTGCTGGGTTTGGCAGTGTAATTTGATAACCGCCCACTTTTTTGTCCATCGGTCCAATTAGCCAATCAGCAAACACTAAATATATTAATAATCAAACTGTCAAACACTCAAACTATGTTATTGTCTGATCGCAAAATTGCAAATATAAAATATGTCGAAAGAAACGCCATTGAAAGTTTCAATCAGGACCTCTGAATAACGACAAGAGGTAGAAAAGCAAGCGCGGAAAATGTAAATGACCACTTTCGTTTGTCTACTAAGTGTGCTTTGAAACTAAAACACGGGCAATAGAGAAAATATCTTATATATCGTCGGAGAATTTTGCAAGCAAAAGAAACGATTACGACAGTGGCAAAACCTTGGCCGATCAATAAGCCGATCACGAATTGTGTTCAGTTCACTTAGGATTTGAAGTTAGTTCTACCTCGGAACTATCCGACAGAGTTTGTAAACCGTGTGGACGAAAGATCCGAAACGAAAGCGAACTGATTGCCATATTAAATCAAACGAGACATAAACGCGTTGCCTGTGTACGTATCGAACAAATAGACTGTTGTATAAAAACGTCGGTTGCCAATATAAACTGTCTTGTCTCCCTAACGAAGCCGTGTGTTAAAGAAAGCCCTAAAATGCGGCTAATAGGCCTAGGCGTAGTAGTCCTGTTATAAAACCCGTTGCAAGAAAGACTATACTAGACTAGACCGTCTGTATTTATTCTCGTTATATTTTCTCGCGCCAACAAGAACAATGTAAAAATCGAGCTTTTCCCATAACCTGTAAACGGCCAAAACATTCATTCCAAGGAGTAAATCTTTAACTGCTATCTTTTGCTCGCGTTTGTATTAAGAATCAGTTTGCGTTTCGACATTCGAGAAACCTTCAGTTAAAATTAAAAGCGAATCAATTCCAGTCCACTGGTGGACGGGGAATTCGATTACACTGCCAAACCCAGCAGGCGGTATTTCCCAGGCTTGCCTGATTTTAGGGACCGCCTGCCATGCAGGCTATACCAACGTATCCACAGGATATATTTTCTGTTAGAGCAGCTACTTCAAATGGAGCCAAAGTAAAGTTCTCACAAGATAAAAATGAACTTGTCTACAAAGATGGTACAACTTTCATTATTGAGGAACATGAACGCTTGTATTATTTGAACACTGTTAATCAACTAAATGATGATAGCAATATAAGTAGTTCATATGATAAGGTAAGTCTTGCATGCAATATTTACAAGTGGCATGAAATATTAGGGCATTGCAATTTCGATGATATATTGAAACTAGAAAATGTAGTCACTGGAATGAAAGTTGTAGGGAAGGTAGATAGGTCCAAGTTAGAATGTGGTACATGTACGAAAGGGAAGTTTGCAAATTGTAGAAATAGAGCGCCAGATAGTCGAGCTACAAAACTCTTAGAAAAGGTACATACAGACTTAGCAGGTCCCATGTCCAAAAATGGTTTTAAATATTGCATTGCATTCACTGATGATTTTTCTGGAGCCATTTTTGTATATTTCCTTAGAAATAAGACTGACACCCTATTAGCAACTGTGAACTTTCTTGCTGATTGTGCACCTTATGGCCAGGTAAAGTGCTTGAGGTCAGATAATGGCACAGAATTTATGAATGGTGATTTCCAAGATCTTCTTAGGAAAAGAGCCATTAAGCATGAAACTTCTTGTCCAAATTCTCCCCACCAGAACGGAACAGCGGAAAGGTATTGGCGGACACTATTTGAAATGGCTAGGTGTTTGTTGTTGGAGAGTGGTGTGCCAAAGATATTGTGGCCATATGCCGTCCAAACTGCTGCTCATATTAGAAATAGGTGTTACAACAACAGGACTAAGAGTACACCCTATTTTAGCATGACAGGGAGAAAACCAGACCTGTCAAAGATGTGGGTGTTTGGCTCAGAGTGTTACATTTATAACTATGATCATAAGAAACTAGACCCTAGGTGTATAAAAGGAGTATTTGTCGGTTATGATAAGAACAGCCCAGCCCACCTTGTTCATCACCCACAGTGTGGTAAAGTCATGAAACACAGATTAGTAAAGTTTATTAAGAATACCAGTGCAGAACAATGCACACAGACTGAAATTGATGATCTAGGTCTTTGTGGAAAGGAGGAAAATGAAATTTCCCCAAATAATGTTCAGGGACAGGAGAAAGATTCTCCCGAACCTGAAGAAATTGTTGAAAACTTTGATTTAGGCGAAGGGCCACAGTTAGATGTTGAAGATAGTAAAGAGGTTGAAGATGATTACGAGACTAAGGTTTATCCTCAGAGGGAGAGAAAAGTCCCACAATATTTTGGAGTCAATAATTCAGCCAATGTAAGGGACCGTTCATTATTTATGCCTCAGGGGGGCACCGAAGAGAAATAAAAATTGGCTACTTTTTTTTAATTACCCAACCATTTTCGAAGTATTATTTTCTTTTACCCAACCCTTATGCAACTCAAGATTTGTATCGTTATAAACAGCTTGTTTTTCATATATAAACTACTTGTTTGATACACACACATGAACATTGAATTTCAAAACTATTTTTACTCAAGTAAAGAAATTTGAAAAATCCAGATAAAGGACACCTACCAGAGGGTTCCTATTCAGTAAAGGCTAATTTTTCCTTTACCCACCATTTCTACATACCAAATTATTGGTTACCCACCCCATTTCTCTTCGGTGCCCCCCTGAGGCATAAATAATGAACGGTCCCCAAATGTTGATTATTGTTATAAAGTTTGAAGCAGAAATCCCGAAAATCCAGTGTCAGTGAACGACACAACATCAAACGTTTGAAAGGTTCTTTATGCACCTATCATTGTTTCCCCCTGAGGGGGGGGGGGGGATGCGGGAAACCCAAGGGACTTTGACCACACTATGAAGCCAGGGGACTTTGACCACACTATGAATTTGACCATGCATCAACTCCCAGAGTCGGGAAATTTTGACATCCGCCATCTTGAAAGTTTGCGCGGTTTTGACATTGAAAGGCCTGGTAATAAATATGGCGGAGAAGCACGATCAAGTTTCATCGAAAATGGTATTTTATAGCCTTTTATACACAGTGTCTCAATTTTTACCAAGTTTAAACCAGTATAGACTGTATGTTCGCATTGGAAAACATAGGTGTGCCTTGTTATCTTAGGAATATAGTGGGGAATTTTAACAGCCGTTCCTTGCCCAACAGTGGGGATTTTGACTACAAAATTTTAAAAATGTCAAAATTCCCCTTGGTTGCATTATTATATAGATACTGATATTTAAAGAATGAGTCTCAACCGTGATGTATTGCGCGCTTGTGTTTATTTACAAACGCTGAAAGAACCTGTCCGAAGGCAAACACGCAGGCAGTATCACTGCACTCGGAAATTCTCACCTGGTTTTATATAAAATTTTATAGTCAAGCAATTTTGCCATTTTTGGAGCTCTTTTTTGTAAAGAAAGTGAAGATGTCTGACTCCGAATCGGATTCAGATCTGGCTGTTGAACAGTATGATCCAGAAGACAATCTGAACGCTTATGGATCGCCAGTCGTACGACCTGTGGACGAAGAGATTTTGGCAGTTGCACCTGCACGTCAAAATATTGAAAGTAATCGAACTCAAGTAAGTGTTCTTGTTTTGTTTAAAAATAATCACATTTTATAGTATTTTATTTATAGTGTTTTTTTGAACAGTATACTACAGAACGTGTATTTACATATTGAGTATTTATTACTCGCTGGGGTACTGTGCCCCGGGCGAGTATAGGTTTCGGCATTCATTTTTAGTGGATCGGCAATCTCCAATCGTCGTCGATAGCCACAAAATAGAATATTAATGAGCTGCCTAATTTTCCCCCAAATATCCATAAGGCTCTTGCCAATTTTACCCAAATTATCCATAAATAGCCCTCCATTTTGAGAAAAATTCGGGAAAATTGAACAATTTTACAAGGAATTTCGCATGGAAACAGCAATCTTCGCAAATCGCAAGTTTATAAAAGTTTATACGTTTGACTGCGCTGCTTTATATTTTGAGAAGAAAGCGACACCATTCGATTCAGCGTAAGAAATTGTACTTACGGATGTCAAGTGTATTACTAAACACCCGTATTCTAGCGATTATGGCCTTTGAAAATGAAGCGAAATTGTATTGTTGAAAAATCGCTCGCAGTACGTATTGTTGATCACAAATCAGTATCACTCGCACTACGTTTGTCCACAGGTTTGTCCTTGTATTTGTAATGCCTAATGGCGCAATAAGGATAAAAAATACCACCGTTCGATTCAGCGTAAGAAATTGTACTTACGGATGTCAAATGTGTTACTGAACACCAGTATTCTAACGATTTATGGCCTTTGAATTGAAAATCAAGCGAAATTGTATTTGTTGACAAATCGCTCGCAGTACGTTTCATAGTGTATTTGTAATGCCTAATGGCCCAATAAGGATAAAAATACCACCGTTCGATTCAGCGTTAGAAATTGTACTAATTACGAATGTCAAATGTATTACTAAACAACAGTGTTCTAGCGATTTATGGTCTTTGTCTTTGAAAGCCAAGCGAAATTGTATTGTTGCCAATCGCTCAATATTATTAAACTAATTATAAAAAAATGCAGTACGTTTGACCCTTGATAATTTTGGTATCATTGGTTTTCTCTTTTTCGGCCGTATACCAGTGGATTCGTCTCACTTCTCGCTTCATTTTGATAGTATTTTGAGCCCAAAAGCCCCAAAATATTTTATTTTGAACGTTTTAAAGCGCAGTTTAATCCTAGACCAACTGGCGGCTGACAGTTTTGAAGAATGTAGTGTACTAACTATAACTTTACTAGTAGGGCCTACCGCATTTTAGTACTGTGTTATTAAGCCTATCGCGCTCGTATTCGACTTTTCCGCTTAGCTCGGGGAAAACCTTAAATCTCAATTGAAAGAGCTAGGTACTGTATGTATCATGTACATTGTACAGTAATGTGCGTAGTTGTATAGCCCCAGCGAGTTAACGCTCCGTAGAGCGTCTTGTTTACTTAGTTTTGTGAATGCAAGAATACATGCAGCAAGCGAAGTGGGAGGAAAAGACGTGGGTGCCCGTGTCGCGATGAAATGCTTGCTTGCACTGAGCAATGCTCTTGTGGAACAAAAAAAGCTCTTTGCAAAAACAAAATAGCAGAGCAAGCTACTTCAGATACGAACGCTGGAAGAAACGCTTTCGAGCGCCATCGAATTGCTGTTGAAGAAGCCAGACAACAAATAACGGTAGGGATATAAACGAACTTTGCCTTCAGTAGCCTTATACCTACCTGTCTGGAAAGTAGCAAAAGTGCTGACTGAATACATCTTTAGTCCATACAGTTTGTTCCACGTTTGTGCCCTTCAGTTACTTTTATAAACAACTGTACGACAAAATTTGTAACGGATGCGACCATCATTTAAATTCCAGTGTTGGTAACCTGTATCTTTGTGGTTGTATTAAAATGTTCAGCACACGTGTAAACATGCAGAAAAGTATTGTTGGCTTTTAAATATTAATATTTACTTTTGTTACAGGACTTTATTACCAATTTGAATGGAGAGCAAAAGGACAAAATATTGTTAGAAATATTGTCAAATGGCAAAGGAAGTTTGGATTTTGCAAAAAATGTAGAGCAATTTGGAGAAAACCCATCCATGCAGCCTCAAACAAAACAATCCTGGTGTGCATGTGGGGTATGCCGACCAATGCCAACGGATCAAGAGAACACATGTTGTGGAAAAATAAGGTGCACAACATCATATGTGACATGCCAGAACACTTGTCTCGATAGAGATGTATTAATTATGGCTATTCGAGGAAGATGTGATTTGAGGACAGAAGAACCCGACTATTCTACAAACAGTTTTAGGAAGGCGGCATACCGTCATTACATTTTATGGAGGTACAAAAAGTTAGGGAAGGGTAACAGAAAGGTTTGCCCATCCTGTGTGGTCTTGGATATTAGACACATATATCCAGCAGATAATGGAATATATATGGGCTTCAAGAGGGCTTGGAAAAAAATAAGAGTTTATACTATATCAGATAATGGTGGACCTTT
>CACRXK020005409.1:0-28159 GCA_902702795.2 Paramuricea clavata
ATCTTAATTCAGACTCAATGAAGAAGACTAGTTCTATAGTTATAAAGGATTTGATGACATTTGAATTTTTTTAAAAATAAATGTGATCTAGCGTTATCATGAAGCGTTATCAAGAGCTTTGAAGTGAATTCTTCATGGTATGCTATATATGTATATATTTACAATAGAACGGTTATATGATTATCTTAAAAGGGCTAGTACTATACTGGTCATGCCATCAGAAAATTTTTAATAATTTGCATAATTCAAACCTTCAGAAACGTATTGTCTTTAACCTATGTAGATGCAGGTTTATTAGCATAGCATGCATGATCAGTTGCCATGGAATTCTTCAAAAGTAGCTTTAACAGAGAATTTCTCGAAAGAAGCTTTAAATATAGCGGTGCTTATCTTTGGAATAACCTTCCGCTTGAAGCTAAGCAAGCTCAAACAATTTATTTATTTAAAAGTTGTATAAAACAAAATTTGGGATGTCAATAACCGAGTCTAGATTCAGTTAATTATATCTTTATCTGGGACACACCATCGTGGATGGATTACAGTAGCTTTTCATAGTATGTACATATAGTAGTAGACTTAGTTTCCTCCCTTTTTATGGACACCCCATATAGCGTCGTTAAATAAAGTGTATATATATATATATATATATATATATATATATATATATATATATATATATATATATATATATATATATGTACACTGTTAATTTCGAGGAGTCAAATTGACTCCAAAAGTGGAGTAAATAAAAAAGGTACAGAACGACTTCTTTTTTGGAGTAAATTTTACTCCTTTATTTACTCCATTTTTGGTGTAAATTTTACTCCATAAGTAGAGTTGTTTTTACTCCTCAAAGAGTAAAAACAACTCTACTTAAGGAGTAAAATTTACACCAAAAATGGAGTAAACAAAGGAGTAAAATTTACTCCAAAAAAGGAGTCGTTCTGTACCTTTTTTATTTACTCCACTTTTGGAGTCAATTCGACTCCTTTGGAGACAAAATGACTTCTAATATCGGAGTAAAGAAAAGTCTTTAACTAACTTTAGAAATCAATAAAGACATTTTTCGAGTCAAAATAATTTATTATCCCCACAAGTAAGGTATATTATAGCAGGAAATACAATTTGCTGTAGCATAATATAATGATATACTCTTACGCCCTATAATATTTTTTAATGAAGTTCTAAAATGAAATTTTGATTAGAATGATATCATGAATACATGTGGAATACAATTACAAGCCTGTCAGCATGAATTGAACCTGCAGCCCTGCAATTCTACCGCAGCCCTCTGACCTAAAGAGCCCTTTTGCCAAGAGGTAACCACAAGTTGCTGTATATATACCATGGTGGTGTCATTGGTAGTGTATTAAATAAACTGCCCAGGATGACACTAGTATTATATACATGAACTCTTGGTTACAGTAGAGCTTGATTGACTCTCAGGGTGATGGACTCTTAGCGCTTGAGGACCCTTGACAGTTAAAAAGCTGATCAGAATCACAGGGCAGCAGGTTTCATTCCCAGCACATGCAGTACCGGCTATTACATAGTTATCGTTCAAAAAATTTACATTTACAGAAAAGCTTTAACCCATTAAGTGGCAGCACTCTCTCCTTAATGAGCAAAAATTGTCTGACCACATTAGACAGAAAAAATAAAAAAGTAAAGCAAATTGCCACTTAAAGGGTTAATATTCTGTTCAATGTAGAATATTTACAAGTAAAATATACTGCATGTATAATGTATGCAGTGTCACTGCTCAATCAAACATGTCAAGCAAGTCCATTAGTAAAAATTTAGTACAAAACAAGCTGTATACCACAAGTCGGCAACTCCATCCCTTGCATGGTTTGGTAATTCACTAAAATGCTCTCCAGCAAAAGAATAACATTTTCCAAATAGACCATGAAGTTCTTAGAATGCCATTAATGATTACATATAATACCACTTGTTTAGACAACTTGCCTTCTCCTGGGAAGCTTTTGTTAAATCCATATATTAATGAGAATCCCTAGTAAGAAAAAAATATATAAGGTTGATATATAACAGCAGCAAATTATTGATTGATGTTTGTGATGTTACTCTGAGTGTGCATCCACACCGGGCAAGCTGAAAAGTTAGTTTGACCACGGTGGGAATCGAACCTGTGGCCTTTGGGATACTAGTCCAATGCTCTGCCAACTGAGATACATATGGTCAAGTCTGTTCGAGTTGATGATATTTCGGAACTGAGTCTAGTTCCTGCGATATCAGTGTACAGGGGTATTCAATGATACGATTATTTTGTGCGTGTTGGTGTCATGTACTCAGGTGAATATATGTTTGTGATGTTACTCTCACTGAGTGTGCATCCACACTGGGCAAGCTGAAAAGTTAGCTTGGCCACGGTCACAGGTTCGATTCCCACTGTGGCCAAGCTAACTTTTTAGCTTGCCCGGTGTGGATGCACACTCACAGTAACATCACAAACATCATATATTCACCTGAGTACATAACACCAACACACACAAAATAAAAAATATTGATTGATTGACAATGAAATTGCTATTTTTGGTTGTTTGCATATACAAAGCAAGAAATACAAAATTCAAATGCTTTTACTCATTTAATGTAAGCATGCAATTGAACTAACATCATCCAAATGAATACAACTTTTCTGGTAAAGGGTGTTTAAAATAGAGGTGCATAATTGACCCAAAATTCATTGTCCCAAAATCTTACTAATGCCAAGCTAGGATTTTCCATATAAATTATATACAATCACCCATGATTTGGCACAGTATTACCCCTGGGCCCTGGGTAAAAAGATCTCTGTGATTGATTTTGTCAGTTTATACATTTCGAGACTGTCTGCAAAAGTATGAGTGATTGATCACCTGTTGGTTCAGTTTATTGGGAAATGTGCTTCTACTATATAACTCAGTCTGGGTGATTTGTTTTGACAAGCCTGCCCATCTAAAGAGGCTCATGTAACCAGACATTCATCCAGGGAAAGCGAGCTATAGCCAGGTTACCTGGGTGGCTCGCCTCTATATAAGCAGCCCCTTACACATGTTTTAGGCTGACTGATAGCCGATAGGAGGGCTACCATAGCAAGCACATGCCATACACTGGGTAATATTAGATGGGCTATTGCAATGCTGTCAAATGTGACTGCATTTCAAACAGATCACATATATAAAAGTATACATATTTATTAAACACGAAATACAACATACAATCATGTATATCACACAAATATTTAAGCTCCGTTTACACGAGCAAATTTTATTTGACAAATTTCATATGTCAGAGATATTTTGCTCGTGTAGATGATAAATTTGTGACAAATTTATTGTGACAAATGCATTTGAACAAAAGCTAGCATGCTAGCTTTTGATCAAATGCTTTTGATGAAATGAAATTTGTCAAATAAAATTTGTTCGTGTAAACGGGGCTAACAACACATATAAGTAGAGACTGTAGATTAGACTTATGGACTTCTGCTAATACAAATTAATCGAAAATTAAAACTGAACAACTAGATCGGCAAATCGGCGGCGAAGCGACTAAAATACAGGCCTTCGTCTTCGATTTAAAAATATAACTATATACAGTATATCAAGTAACTTTCCGCACACAAATAAGTGAATACACAATAAACATACCTTTCAAAACAAATTCCATGTATCTTATTAGGTCTTTGGAACTTTATATGTAGAAAATTTGAATATAAAATATCTTTCCCTTTGAATATTTTCTCCCAAAGGATTGAACTTGGCGCTTGGTCTTTGTGTGAAGCAGATCGAATTACTACTAGTGATGGGCGATACCGAGTACTCGGTATTCGATACCAGCGATACCACAAACAGCGGTATCGGTATCGATTACTGACGTGGTATCGTTCGATACTTGCACCCTTTTTTAAACTACTTGTTTAATTTTACTTCTTGAATGGTTGAATAAGATTTAATGAACCACCAAAATAACTCTTAATATTCCAAATTGGGTGCGCCAAGTCAGGTATAGAAAATATTTATTACGTTTAGGGCTTTTGGTTTTAATAGGCCTACTTATAGCTTTATTTAGGTTACATACAGTAATGCAAAATGTTTTCCCACTGACTGGCAGGTATCGAAAGTAGCCGATACTAGCAATTTAAGTACTCACTTCCGGTATCGAAAATTGAAATTTTGTGTTCATTTTGGTATTGAAATAGGTATCGGTATCGGCCGATACCGATCTTAAAAATATCGGTATCGGTATCGAATTAAAAATCCTGGTATCGCCCATCACTAATTACTACAACACGTGATATATTCTAAGCATGCTAATTGGTTGAAACTCTGAACTTCCACTTGTCGAAAATTATATTCAGCAGAATTCAGCAGCAGAACATTCCACACGTTCAAATTACAGATTTAGGCCAGCAAATAAAAAATATAGATGACTCGCCGACAATTTCTGGCTACATTCGATCCGGCCGCGTGCGATTGAAGCCGATATACGGTATAATACATCAATGGCATCAATCTGACTTGGCAACATTCGAGTAACCAAAAACGTAAAATTAAAAAAAAGACTTTATATCTCGAACTTCGTGCTTTTCGCATCTGACTGTATTCAATCACTTTAATAGAGTATAGCCTCCAGCAGAAAAACTCTTGGATTCTCAGGCACATTAATTATATATTGTAATAATTTACTCCCGATCCAGAACAATTTTACTCTTTTTTGGGAGTTGAAACGACCCCTGGAGTAAAATTAAGGAGTACAAATTACTCCATCATTTCTACTCCTAAACGAGAGTTTAGTTTACTCCTCCAGCGGAGTAAAATTGACTCCTGATGGAGTAAATTGTGGAATGCGCGCCGAAGTGGAGTAGTTTTAACTCTATTTTGGGAGTAGATTTTACTCCACTATTTTTACTCTCCCAAGTTGAGTAGTTTTAACTCCTATGGTGGAGTTAAAATAACTCCTTGAAATTAACAGTGTATATATATATATATATATATATATGTATATATATATATATATATATATATATATATATATATATATATATATATATATATATATATATATATATATATATATATATATATATATATGTTATGTAACAGTAAAAATTATGTAACATGGATCTAGACTCAACAAGTAATAGTATGCATGGTGTTGCGTTATAAAACACATGAACGAGTGGGTTTAAAATTTGCCACTTGCCTGCGAGCTCTTGCCACTGTTTAACTACATATATGTAAAAGAAATATAACGTGTAAACAGTCCTTTCGTCTACATCCTTATCTAAATAATATGCATAAATAATTTAACAAGGAAATTCTTTATCCCGTTTACAAATTATTTTTTCACATGTTGTAGTATATGTTAACTGTGTGGACGGTGGTTAAATAGACGTTTTGAAAGTATAATATATATATATATATATATATATATATATATATATATATATATATATATATATATATATATGTTATGTAACAGTAAAAATTATGTAACATGGAACTAGACTCAACTCAACTAGAGCTAACTATATTCTTAGTCGATAAAAGTTATGTTTTGCATGACCGTATTTTAAAAAATCCGAAGTCAAAAGAATTGCAATATTAAATATACATGGTGTTTCTTACAAATCAAAACTAGGTAGGCCTACTATGCATGTATACACTGTAAATTCAAAAGAGTCAAAACGACCCCCAAAAGAGTGTATTCATGCAATATCAACTGGATATCAACTCAATGCTGCAACATATATAATTATATTATATTATGGGATTCGAGATAATAATTTCCATATACACATTTGAAGTTTTTTTGTTGAAAGGTAAATATTACGGTTTATTATCATTTCTTTTCACCTATTATTACAGAAATGACAGACAATTTTTTTACAGAAATGACATACAATTTTTCATGAAGTTTTAAATATACGTTTGAGCACAGTATGTATATTGCATAATAGCTATTTCTCATGCACTGAATTTATAAAGACTAAAGTTTTAAAATGGTAAATACTCGAGTTTGGCTTACATAATATATAGCATGCCATCACAATGAATCTTATTTTTTCAATAAACCATTAGAGAATAATTTATTATGGGGACTGCTCGCAGTTTAAGAGGTTAAAGAGGAAGAAATTGTCTGCATGCCGCTATTAACTTTTTAGGATCTCGTACCATTACAAATATATCTCGTGCCTATTTTGGGTCTCATGCCATTACAATTAATACTAGGTTACCCACAGGGCAGTAATGCTACCTTTGACAAGCAAAAGACAAACTACAGGGTGTTGAACGAGTCCTTCAGAAACATCCTATTATTGTTTAGCCTGCATGGCAGGCGGTTTCTAAAATTGGGAAAGCCTGGGAAATACCGCCTGTCATGCAGGCTAATTATTGTTATCCTTGTTAACCCATTTATTGACAGTACCCTACCACTGACTGAGTATTAAAAATCATCTGGCGTTGGACAGGGTAAATACTAAAGTAGGGGTCATTACCTCTCTCCTTCGCAGAGGCTTTAGTTTTCTTAGGATGAGTATTACGATGAGATACATTTCACTACACTTTACATGGCGGATCTTGAAACACGAGCGTAGCCGCTGGGCGAAGGAGCGCAGGCGGCAAAGGGAAAGGCGAAGGAAGGCGCGAAGCCTCTGCACGATTTGCATCGCAAAGTGGGACAAAGTGGGACAAAGTGTAAACATCGAAACAAAAGGTGATTTTTAAGCTAAACAAGAAACGTCTTTTTGAAAATTAAATCATTATTTAATGCATGATTGATTGACCTCATTGACTAGTGCTTGCATGTTTGTGGATGGTCAAAAGTAATATTTTTTAACATTTAATACACAAAGCAAACAATCGTATATTTTACTCACCGCTTGGCCAAACATTCTGTATTTCGTATCGAGAAAAACTTGAATATTTCTTGAACTCTTCGGAATTCGCCACCAGTCAAAGAAGTAAAATACTCCTTGTATTCAAGCGCTTTCGTGTAGAAAATTTCTTTTGAATACGGCCAGTAGAAATATTTATTTTTAATTTTTCAAAATATCGGGTTTTTACTCGCACAGTCGCACGCGCCTGTCACACGCTGATGTTCGGGAATTAGTTCACAATCAGACCAGGAATGGAAATACCATAATAAAAGATGAAGTTTTCAAGATACAAGCTCAAAAATAACACTTTAAGTAGTGTTTTGAATTCGCTTTCGAACAAGAGTAATACAAAGAGGATGCGTCCCAAGGAGCCGAAGTTATGTTCGCCGAAAGGTATGCCTAGTTTATATTTTTATCAAGTATAAACATTGCGTGATTTGATATTAATATACCAAATCCCGCTTGATTTTCACAGGTCATAAATCGCTATAGTGTTGACATTTCACTAAAACTATCGATAGAAACTAGGAGATATTTTTGTACTGAATCGAACGGTGGTATTTTCATCTACATAGCGTATATTGAACCAAAGATACGAACTTCCAAATAAATCAGGTCGAAACCGACTGAAGGTCGCGTTTGCTTATAAATATTGCTGAAGTTGAAATAGTTGAATTGTATTTTCAGTCTTGATAATAAATTTAATAATGGTTCTGTATGCTATACATACTCATTTTTTTTCTTTTATGCGGTTTTGGACACATTTCTAAAAATACAAATGTCAAATATAAATTTAAATAAAAGTTTTCTCAGTCATTTTGAATTTGACTTGAATTTTGCGTTTGATAATTATACGCCCCCCCCCCGGTTTACCGCCATATTGGGTGTGGAATCGTGCAGAGGCTTCGCGCCTTCATAGCCAATTATAAAGCCTCTGCGGAGGAGAGAGGGCGGGCGCGGGCAAATCGAGCCTGGGTCTCCTGTGGTAGTTTCGGTTTTAATTTCCCATTCAACGCCCGCCAAACGCCCACCTGATTGCAGGTTGAATTGTTTGGAAAATAACAAGATTGTGCTCTTTGTGCACAATATGCACTGTACTAAGTGCTCAAATAGTTGATATTTTAGTTGTGATAGTTATTGTTGTGAACTTGCTTTAAATTTTTTTAAAAACTAAGAAATATTTCATCATCGTAAATAGATTCCAATTGTTCTTTTAAAATATTCAGAGATTTACACAAACTTACAAAGGCATAAATTCATCTATTTAGAAAAAATGCTCGAAACATACATAAATGAGTTCATACATTTGTACAGTTCTTTTTCGAACATAACCGAAACCGAACCGAGGTTTTTTTGTTAAAAAAAAAAACCGGGAACCGAGATAAAATTTTTGGAACCGCACAGCTTTACCTTATACTGAAGTCAGTTGTAACGAATATATTCTTTAGAAACCGCAACATATTTCTCAACTCTGCCGAGGCTTATAAATTTTATGACGTTTTCTTGTTTAGGTTCGTTCATCGGTGCTTTTATTCTTGCTGCAATATTGTGTGTTATCTCTCTTATACGTTTCATGGAAAATCATAAGTAAGAGTTATTTTCCTCGAGCTCGGAAACTAAGTGAGCCGCGCAGCGCCAAAGTGACTAAATGACTTATAGTGACTTGGGATCATGGGATGATAGATGCTCTTACACGACGCGTTCAGTTGATGGTAGATTTTCATGTGGTAGATGTTCATGTTCAATTGGCATAAAATTTGCCAAAAGAAGATAGCTCGTATAAACCAGGCTTTATAAACACCATTGAACCTTTCGGGTTTTCCTTTGATAATTTTACGGTTCTTTTTGCTTTTTTCACTAGGAATAACATGCTAAGGATGTTCAAAGGAGATAAATCTTTTATTCCTAAGTTTATGAGTGTGTCACAGTTTATGATTGTAAGTCGAACGATTTACCGATATATCTCCGTTTTATTTTCATTATTTAATTTTCAACATAGACTTACGTCTTCGTTGTTCTCCAAGATGTAAAGATTGTTTGTTAGACTCTGCGTGGCCATTTTCTGTCGTACACACAAGTTTGTGCAATGCTGTCGAGACAACAGTACTCTTAAAATTTGTTGGGTTTTTTTTTCAAATCTTGTCAACAATTGGAAATGTTGATTCGTGCTAGTCGACAAGTTGTTTAACGGTCTTTAACGAGTCGACAAATAAAAATGTTGAACAAACTATTAGACCTGCAGTATAATAGTTTTGTTTGTGAAAACACCACGTAAATTTATTACTGCAAAGCTTTCGATCCGTAAGCCCGGATCTTCATCACTGCTAATAATATGACATATGATTAGCACTGATGAAGATCCAGGCTTACGGATCGAAAGCTTTGCAGTAATAAATTTACGTGGTGTTTCCGCAAACAAAAATGTATACATTTTATCGCCATGCAATCACACAAAGAACTTATTGATTAGACAGTATTTGGCATGTATGCAGGGAATACAAGCATTTTAGTTTACTACCGTTTTTTTCGGAAGAAGGTTGTAAATAAACGAGTTTTAGATGGAGAACAGTACCTCACTTCCGTCAAAACCTGCGCTGGGCTCCCACTAGTGGGGGACTCCGGTAAAGTTCTTGATTGTGTCATAACAACATTTCCAGCATTCAGATATAACCGTTCTTAAACTGGTTTTTAATGGCGTGTTGAAGAATATACAACGATCAAGTGCTTCCTTTTACAGTTAATTATTCACATTCACCATAATTTCTTCAAAGCATATAGTGACAAATTTCGTTACGGAAGTTTCAAAACTCAATTGAAGATTGACGTTTTACTACCGTACACCGGTGGTAGAAAATTGTTGTATAAATCCCCGGTAAATAAAACATGGCAGTGACTATAGTTAAATGTACCTGACCTGAATATCTTTCGTTTTTATTAGGGAAACGGATTGAGATATCACAGTTTCCAGATTGCCTACTTTATGTGGGGTAGGTGTTTGTTGGTTAAGCTAAATGTGTCGCTATTGGGTCGTCACCAACTTATATGAACGGCCGGGGGGAGGGGTGGCACCGAAGACAGATGCTTTTATGAGATGTAATTATGAATTTCACAATCGGGTTTTTGGAAGCAGAGTAGCGGACTCACTAATGGTCGTTAAACACCATTATTAGCAACGCAGTGATCAATCACAGGCTTTGTTTGCAAACGACGTGTTTATAAATTTTATAATAGATGTGAACTTGGTCCAAACAACTTTTCAACCACAAAAAGTATTGGTTAAGTCAACATTCTTAAGAAGCCCCAGCTCTTCTTTCAAATTTATTCTCAAAGTGCATATAATATTACAAGCCTGGTTTCCAAACTGTGTCGTAAAAGTCGTAGAGATTTACCATACTGTTGCGAAACGTTTACGCACCGTCTGGAAAGCATGCTATAAAGCGAAAATGTTATTGTCTTGAAGCAAAAAAAACTCTTAAATCTGTAATAAGTTATTTTGAATATTGTTGTTTCCAATGCTTCATTGTTGAGATGTCAGTCGACTTGTATGATATTAAAATGAGATAATATGGCTTTAGTTTAATTTTCTAGGCTACCTATTGCTCGTGTTGCTGTTTTTTGTTTTCTTGTTTTGTCTTTACTTACTGACATTTCCCGAGATTCGAGATTGGGTTAGGAGCTGGGCTGAAGGAGGAGGGTAAGTGTTCATCATTACCTATTATTATTATTAGAATTAAATTATTATTATTATTATATATGTTGTTGGACGAATTTGTTTGTAAAGTCCGGATCAAAATCTCGGGACGAAAAATTTCCGACCATCGATGAATACTTTTCATATGACGGGTTTTGCAAGCGCTCTAGTAGCAACTTGCATGTTAGATTAATTTTTAGTCTAGGCAAAAAAAGTAAATTCCCGTAATTAAAAGAACTTATTAAAATTAGGCCAAAAAAAATATGTGGGTTTCCGGTTTCTTCTTATAAAAACTTAGGTAGGGTAGGTCGGTTTTAACTTTTTTTTTAAACTTTTTTTAATTTTCCGAACAACCGGACGCCATTTTGTTTAGTCGGTGCTTCCACATCCAAAGATAAATTTCCCTAATATTGCCTCAAATTTCAATTTTCCACAAACTTTTTCCTCTAAGTGGATACACTTACAAGCATGATCCAATAAAAAGTTTAGGGTCGGGATTTCGACGTCCAAAAGCTAGGTAGGGTCGGGAAACCGGAAACCCACATATTTTTTTTTTGGTCTTAGTAAAATTGCAAAATTTGGTTACGAAATGTTGTAAAATACGGAAAGTATAGCCTTGCAAAGTTTGCATATTTTCAGTATTTTTGTATCACGTGCGGAAATTGTTACCATTTTGGAGCCGAAAATGGTAACATTTTCCGCACGTAACACAAACGTACTGAAAATTTGCAAATTTTGCAAGACTATCTTTTCCAAGCTTTACATCATTTCGCAACCAAATTTTGCAATTTTGCTAATTTCATTATGTTCTTTTTAGCTGTTGTGTTTGATTCCCTTCTTTTTACTTAGATTAAAATTTAGTCTAACATGCAAGTTGTCCATTATACTAGTTACTGTAGCTAGTGCATGGATTGAAAACTGAATATGGAACGCACGGAAATCGGCAAGTACAAAACGCAGGTTGCAGGTTGGAATTTCGCAGGTTGGGAATTTTGCAGGTTGGAATTTCGCAGGTTGGGAATTTTGCAGGTTGGAATTTTGCAGGTTGGGGATTTTGCAGGTTGGAATTTTGCAGGTTGCCAGGAATTTTGCAGGTCGATGATGGAAACTTAAAATTACACCACTATAAAGTATAGTATAATTTAATTGTGTACTTTAATCGGCGCTTTTGATATCAGCCTATCCTGCTACCATGTTCCTAGCTTCTGCTCAAAGGAGTGGCCATCACCTTTGTGGAAACATTCAAAATGACCAGATTGGCTTGGACCTTCAGGGGGACGGATGCTTCGATTGTTGTGAGGAGCCTGCATGACGTGGTGGCTAGGAACCTGGCAACAGGGTAGGCTGAATAGTTATCAAAAGGGCCGACAAGGAGTCAGACTGCAATAAATGCACAACTAAGTTATACTAGAATACTAAAACAGTGGTGTAATTTTAAGTTTGCATCATCAACCTGCAAAGTTCCTGGCAACCTGCAAAATTCCAACCTGCAAAATTCCAACCTGCAAAATTCCCAACCTGCAAAATTCCAGCCTGCAAAATTCCCAACCTGCAAAATTCCAACCTGCAACCTGCAACCTGCGTTTTGTACCTGCCGGCACGGAAATATTACTCCCGCTGCCTAAAAACGCGCGAGTTGTTGCAGATCTGCAAACAAGTTGTCACAAGGTTGCTGTCGAGCCGATATTAGGATATTATCGCACTGTGCTTGTTCCCAGTTGTTGTGACAAATCTGGAACAAGTTGTTATTACTTTGTTAAAAGTTGCAACAAGGCTACTACATGCTGTTCGTCACAAGCAATGGCGCGTAACTGGCGGTGTCTGGGTGTCCAGAGACGGGGGGGGGGGGGCTCTCATGCCTGGGGGTTCCCCGGCAAAAATGACCATAAACATTTTGCTAATACATTTGGTAAATTGGCCCGAGCGTCAGTTATAGAGGGCCAGAAAATTTGCAACGGGTGGCCCCCAAAAGTAGTTTGGATTCCATTTTTTAGTGGACATGACAGGAAAAAGTTTTTGTGACTTGACCTCCTTTTTTTAGAGGAATATGGTTCGAAAACTTATTCCCCCCCCCCTTGCACGAGCTTGTTGTCATCAACTTGTTAGTAATTTGTTGGAACAACTTGTTGCGAGTCTGTTGGCTTCATCAACTTTGTTACAAGGTGTGTACAACTTTGGTACAACTTTGGTACAACTTTGGTACAAGGATAACAACTTGTGCCAGACTTGTCAACAATTGGGAACAAGCAGTGCGAATACATCTTGTCAACAAGCTCTGAGATTTTTATGCGTGCATGCGAGACGTCACGGTAAGCAAGATTAGGTATGTAGGCCCCAAACTCTAAATCGTATTTATCTCAGATAATTCTGCATGTCAACATTTTATTTAGCGTTCTCTTGGCCGTGGCTTTTCTTACTCGCTTATCTTTGCCAATAACTGCAATGACGATATTTCGTGATCGCAACTATTCTAAAGACGTCATATCTATAAATAACAGGTATGTGTAACGTTGCATCCGAAGGGTCACTGGGTAGAATGCTGGATTTGAAGGGTGTATTACTCCAAAAGATCTCGTATACCTAGAGAAAAATCCTTAAAAAATTTCAACAATCCCTTTATCCAAATAGTCTCTAAAAATCCCACTGATTTTTACACCGAACGGAGCGATAAACCCCTCAGTATCCATTATAGACTGTTGAAATTACCTTCTGTAAAACATCGAATTTTTTCCAGAAACGTCTACTTGGTGTTCTCGTACTTCTGGTTTTTCTTGGGACTTCCCATGGGTGTCTTCTCCGCTATGTTTCGAATCTTGAAGACAATGGCTGTGGGAGCCCTGATGTTACCAAGAATTGATCATAGCTTAATGCCCGATGGTTTTCAACGGCTTGATCGAGGTAACGAACTTGTTTTAAAGGACTGGGGCGGTAATAGTGATATATTCAACCTGGGCAAGAGTGCCTTAAAATGTGTGAAATACGGATATGGTTCCGCAATGAAATTTTAATGCTAAAATTGAACCTGGGTTAGAATCAATGAAAGGTCAAGTTTAGAGAACTTAAAAAACTTGGATAACTATGACGCGCGAAAGCGGACAAAATTACTTTTCCGAAATATATATGACGTCAATATCAAATATAAAACAACAATACAAATATAGTAGGAATTGCCGTATATATATGTGTGCTAATTCTTTAATATAAAACATGTGCTTAAATATATATATCATCGTTTTTAAATATAAACAATGTTGCCGATTATTTAACGTCTTCTCTCATATATATAAACAGTATTGGAATATATAAATCACATCACATATATAAACTAGAGGGCACTCAGAGACTGCATACCTCCGCCCGTTACTCGGAAGTGAAAGGCAACCTTGGAATTTCCTAAGAAATCCACTTTACAATTCTTAAGCATAAAAGATTTCAGGCCCCCGCGAATTGAAATCGAATTGCTAATAGAACATATTACTGTTGTTGTGCTGTACAGTACTTGTAAAATAAAAACTTATTAATTTAAGTGTCATTAAATAAATGCATAAATTTTGCTTTATGCACTCGCGCGTGCAGTAATTTTCACAGTTGTGCTATTTTAAATTCTCAGGCAGCTAAAATCTTTTGTCTTTAAAACAATGTCGATTTCTTGGGAAATTCCGAGGTTGCGTTCTTTTTATACACCCTGTATTGAAGTAATCTAATGTTGTTAAATGTTGTTAGAATTTGAATGGACTGGCACTTTGCTGAACGTAATAATGCGTAACTCCGTAAGCCTTGTTTTAGACATTGAATTTCGGTCGCGTGAAATGCAACTAAGACAATAGATAATGAAGGCCGAAGCTTAATGAGGTTTATCATCTCATTATTGTCTTAGCACTGAGTGCATAAATTATACACGTCCTAATTACGCATTCGGTAATATTTTTTGTTAATTGACCGGGAAAAGCAAGACAAAATTTTGTTCATTTCTCGTTCAATTTTTAACCAAATTCAACCAAATTTTAATCAGTTCTTCCTTAGCCGATGGGAAATGCATTCAAAAAATTTCGTACGGATATGTTTGGTATTTCTTGAGTTATCGTGCTCACAGACAAACACACACACATACACACACACACACACACACACATACACACACACATACACACACACACACACACATACAAACCCAGATGATTACATAACCTCCTGGCGGAGGTAACAATGTTCCCATATATAAATCACCTCGCATGCCAAATATATAAAGGGTGGTTACAAAGCGTTCGCTTTAACCGAATTATATGAAGTACTGCTTAAACCAATAAACAACGTCTTTTCACTCGACGTTGAGTTTGAGTGGTCATGGCTGACAAGCATATGCGCATTTTGGCAAATTTAATAAAAGCAGTTACCATGCAATGTTGCTAATCGTGGCACATCACAGGAATCGAATAGCGAGGGAACTTAGTTAGGTTAGTGTTGAAGAAACAACAAAGCGGTTGTGTCCATCAACAGTGTCAGAGGGCTGTCAAGGTGCAAACGCCACAAAATATTATTGAGATGGATGGCTATGGGAAAAATATTTGTAATATTTTCGAATTAAATAAGATTTTCATTCCTTTCTTGTTCCACGGCGCGCTCTTCTAGCACTGTATTTTTTTTGCGTTTGCACCTTGGCCACCCTCTGTTGATGGAAACAACCGCTTTATTGTTTCTTCAACACTAACCGAACTATTTCCCTCGCTATTCGTTTCCTGTGATGCGCCACGATCAGCAACACTGGTAACTGCTTTTATCCAAATTTAGCCAAAATTTGCATATGCTTGTCAGCCATGACCACTTAATTTCAACGTCGAATGAAAAGACGCCTGCACTTTATACAAGACGTTGTTTATTGGTTTAAGCAGTACTTCATATAATTCGGTTAAAGCGAACGCTTTGTAACCACGCTTTATATATTTGGCATGCGAGGTGATTTATATATGGGAACATTGTTTATATATGTGATGTGATTTATATATTCCAATACTGTTTATATATATGAGAGAAGACGTTAAATAATCGGCAACATTGTTTATATTTAAAAACGATGATATATATATTTAAGAACATGTTTTATATTAAAGAATCAGCACACATATATATTCGGCAATTCCTGTTATATTTGTATTGTTGTTTTATATTTGATATTGACGTCATATATATTTCGGAAAAGTAATTTTGTCCGGTTTCGCGCGTCATAGATAACGTTACTATCGACACTACTAAGGGGACAAATTACTTCCTCGAGATTTTCACGCGCGGGATAACGTGATGACCTTTCTAAGGAATCCCGCGAACGCTTTTGAATCTCAACGGAGCTCGTAATGAGTAGTGAACGGTAAACCCAGAGTGCGAAAAAGCACTGTTTTGGAACTTCAAATTAAGATAAAGGAAAATAGTTTCGTACAAATTTTACACCTTAGTGTGCCCGCCTTCAGACATTACCGAGTAAGTATTTTAGTATATAATAATTTTGTTTGTGGAAATACCACGTAAATTTATTGCTGCAAAGCTTTCGATCCGTAAGCCCGGATCGTCATCAGTGCTAATAATATGTGACTTGTTCAATTCTCACGCTCTTTTATATACAAAAGTGTCGTGATCACATTGAACAAGTCGCATATTAAGCCTAGTTTCCATTTGGTCGTTAGTTGTCGCTGGCACGACAAGCGGTAGATGTGAAATAGTCTAATATAATAATAGTCTTTTGTGTGTTATATGCAAATCAGTCTTAATGATTGCAGAGTTTTATAAAGTTTTGTTGACACTCTATTACATCAGCCAATTGTCGTGCCAGCGACAACTAACGACCAAATGGAAACTAGGCTTTAGCACTGATGAAGATCCAGGCCCACGGATCGAAAGCTTTGCAGGAATAAATTTACGTGGTGTTTCCACAAACAAAACTATTATATGCTTTATCGCCATGCAAACATACAAAGAACTTATTTTATGAAGCAATGTGTCAGTTCAAGGTTGTTGTCAACTCTACTACTTTCACATTATGAAACATAGTAAAAAATATTACCTTTAAGGAGCTCTAAAGATAATTTTCTCGATAAAAGCGCCATTTCCAGTGCCAAATCAGTGGTCATGATTTGGCCGCTGGTGTAGCCCAAAGTGCGTAACACACAACTGTAAAACTATAATTTTACCTTTTAATTATAGGCTGCTGTCTTTTTGGCTAACGTTTTTTGTCTCTTTGAAAGGTTTCAATGCGTACATCTGTTATCTTCACGTACAAACAGCTTATAGAAACCCAGTCCTTCGAGTTTTCTGTCAAATATTGAGCGATGAAACACGTAAGTATTGGCAATTTACAGTATAGTAATGTTGATGGCAAATCTTGTATTTGATTTTCGTGCTTTATATTAGTAATTGGGTATTATTATAAGTAAACTTGTTCAAATTAACTCGAATTTCTTCTTTCACAAATTGTCAAATGCGGCTATCGTTACTTCCAGAAATGAGACAAAGAGCTCGATAGCATGCAACGATGCATGGCCGCAAAAGACATGAAACGCGCAAACGATAGACTATAGCATTGAACGTTTTTGGTTTTTCCTATGTTCAACTTTATCTGTCTTTGCCTGTCAAAAGCAGACATTGACAGTACTTTTAGTTCTTACCTTATCCCATACTTGTTTCATATATTTTGTTGTATTTGCTGTAGTTTTCTGCATATTTGTATTAATATATTCTGTAGTGTGGTTTTACATTTTTTGTTTATACTTTGTTTTGACTAAATCGGTTTTGTCACGTGATCGCTTTTATACCCTTTGTATAAAAGCTCATGTAATTTTCCCGACCCCCGCTACTAACTCCAGACGAAGGGCCTTCGCTCGAAACGTCGAAATTCTCCCTATATTTTTCAGGTAGTTGCGTCGCTACCAACGAAAGCTTGTTAATTTTTCTAAAACCTGCGCATGCGAACACAGCGCCATATTGTTTTGGTCGTTACACATTTCGTATTCGTATTTCCACGGCATGACATCATAACGTTGAATATGATTTTCTCATTTTCAAGTCTATGACGTCTCGTCGTTGAATATTATGTTAAAAAACCCATATTTGGTCTGCTATTGCGTAAATTTCACAGTTGGCTGTTAGACAATCGGAAAATATGAATCTTTTAAATAAATAAATAATACTTTATATTGTATCATAGGACACAACAGGGAACGAAAATGGACATATTCAGCTCAAGCTCGTGCCAGATGGTTCCTTGCCCTTACCTTGATCCGCAACCCACAGCTAGCGTCGAACCGTAAACTTGGTGGTTTTAAAGCAGGAAAAGCACCTCAACCTAATCAAGGTGGTTGTGTCGAACATGGCGACGTCAAAATTGAAGTTGGTCGGTATGGATTAATGCAAGATAAGTGAATGATATACAGCAGTACAGTAAAAACCCACATAAAAGAACCAATGTACCAGTTTTACATCAGGCTGAAGTTCTTTCATAATAGTAGCCTGCGCGCATTCTCATGACATCTATCAAACGATGCATGTAAGAGGCTGCGCAACAATGAAGCAAAGCTTGCCCCAAATTTATCCAGATTTTCCGGGGGGGAAATTTTTGCAAGTAAATTAGTACGTTAATTATGCGGAAACGTTCATATGTCAATGTCAACATGGCGCTTTTCAAGGAATGCGGGGTAGACTAAGGTTCCACCCACAGGTTTTTAGAAACAATTAACACTGGCTTGCTTTTTTCTACCAGTGAATATTGGCGGGATTTATACATGCGACGCATCATGTAGAAATATTTGTTTGTATTTATTTTCGTAACGACTTAACGCTTGTCTGAAGACATGCAGTGTCTCAATTCTGTTTCAGAACAAACCTCAAAAATATGAAATACCAGTTTCATAGTATGAATAATATAAAACTGGTTTTTCGTATCTCTGAGGATGGTTCTGAAATAGAACTGAAACACTGCGCGTCCTCTAAGACAAGCGTGAAAATAGTTCGTGCACTTAAATTGGATAAGATTTGCTACCAATTCCCGTTCACTCGATAGCTCAATGGGTAGAGCGGCTATCTAGATACCCGAAGATGCGAGTTCAAATCCCGCTCGAGCCAACGAATTTTTCGTTGGTCTACTGCAGTGTCAATAATATGAAACTGATTTTTTGTATCTCTGAGGACGGTTCTGAAATAGAGTATTCTCGTCGAGTACCAAACAACAGATTTACGCTTTGCATTTGCAATGGTAATCAAGTATGTTCTTAACAATATCTGCCCTATAAGAAGATGCATTCAAAAGGTTTTTTAAGAACTAATCTTAGTTACCAACCTAATTTAAGTGGTTCTTGTATGTCCTTGCATGGGCGTTTAATTGCCTAAATTTCAGGCCGGTTTTTATAAGACTCGCTGGTTCTTAACTCACGGGCTTTTACTGTAAGCTTGGTTTGCCTTTTTCTCTTTATACTTTTTATGTAGTTTGTATTTGAATATGAGTGAAAGTCCTTACTGAAAGACAAATGGATAAATTCTTATCCTAAGGAAATCTTGACTTTCTGAACATGTTGATATTTTTGTAAACGAGATACTTTTCTATTATAGCATAAAATGTGCAACTAGTTTGTCCACTTTTAGTTTCAAGTACGGGGACGCAGTAGGGATAGCTAAATACCTATATTTGCATGTGTAACGAGCTGGGGGATCTGTTACCACCCAAGCGAGTGACAGCACAAACGTTTGAGAAACAAAAGCTTAATTAAAGAAAATTTAAAATGACCAAATAAGGTACCTTACCCAAACTACCTTAGGTCTGTTTTATACGTTGCACTATCGTCGAATTTAATTCAGAACGAATTAAACTCGTCCGTTGCACTGTAGTCTGATGAATTAAACTCGTCCAAGACGTTGTATCCGTCATGGTCAGACGGATACAACGTCTGTAGTACGTCTTCGTTTCATACGACGTCTTACTGATCGTGTCGAATTAAATGCATAAATTACGTTTAAAGTCTGTTTCTGTCTTTCTGATCTCTTGGTTTTTATTTCTGGGTAATCCATGATCGCTAGTCATGAAATGAATTAGTCTGATATTAAATTCGTCGTTTGAAACCATTTTAATATCGACCAATTGACGAATTTAATAACGAATTAAATTCGTCTAAATTAAATTCGACGTATGAAACAGGCCTTAGGCCCGTTTTATACATCGAATTTTGGTCGCATCGAATGCAATTACGACAATAGATAATGAGATGATAAACCTCATTAAACTTCATCTATTGTTTGAATTGCATTCGACGTATGAAACAGGCCTAAGCTGGCTTCGTTCTTGGTATATTTAACATTTTTAGATATGCAAATTATCCTCGCTATGACGTCATATTGTATAATGCTTTCTGAAAAAAACTTCAATATCTTGGGATATCGTGCATCGAAATCATAAAACCATGTGTTATGCATACAAATACATGTTACATGTTACATGTTACATGTTGACAAATTTGAATCAATTATCTATAAGAGTTCTAAAAGTTTTTTTCAGGGAGTCATTGTGCGTATGACGTCACAGTGAGGAGAACTTGTGTATCAAAATTGTTACTTACAGTCAAAACGAGTGTTCTCTTGCACGCTACATTGCAATATTGCTCTGCAACATTGCAATGTTGATTGTCAATTTGGCTTGATCAGTTTGTAAACATCTAGTGAAGGTTCTCAGCACTTTTTTCCAAATAAATACAAATTCATATTTTAATATAATACTGCTGTGTAAGTGGGAAGCATTTTCTCTCATGTGAAAATGTTGAATTTCCAGGGCTGCAAATAAATATTTGACTTGACAGGACATTTGTCCGATCAGTTTTAATTTTCGTCGGACATAACTTGAATTTGGTCGGACATATATACGTTGCACTAGATATATAGGTATATATAAGGTACGAGACAAGTATGTATAGCCATTCCGGCGCAACGTTAAGTAAAATGCTAGAATGCCTCGTAAGTTTTATTGCAAAATGTAAATTGAGTGAATTTGCAATCGGATTTTATCAAAGCAAAAAAATGTATAATGTGACAATATATTTTTTTAATCGGACCAATGTCCGATCAAAATTACTTTTGCTCGGACATTTGCCAAATTTAGTCGGACATTGTCCGATGTCCGACAGTAATTTGCAGCCCTGAATTTCTGATGTAACCGGACGTCAATCTTCCCGAAACAGTTGCAAGTTGCTCGGGTCAACTTGCCAATCAACATTGCAATGTTGCGCGCAAGAGAACACCCGAAGTTAACATAGTTTCGAAAAGTATCTTGCCCGTCTTTGTATCTTGCCCCTTTTTGTATCTGCGAAGCAGATATATTGCCATCGTGCGCGTACCGGAAGTTTGTAAGCGTGCTCATAGCCAATCAACGACAGCGTATAGATGAAGTGACGTAATGATACTAATTTCAAAATGGCGGTTTACTGAACGGTGAAACAAAAGGCAATTTGTGAATTTATACATCAAACGCAGTTTAAAACAACGTCCTTTTACTAATCTGAATATGGCAAATGTCGATAGTGCATTTTTGGCAAGCATTTGAAGGGTTTCATCATTTAATACGCAGTGGAAACGAAATGATTCACAATTTTTGGCAAGAAAATTATATATTGACTATTAAATATGGCATTGAGAATACTGTTATGAAACTATGAAAGTAATGATTTTTCCACATGTTGCCGTTGTAGCTGTATACCGAGTTGGAAGTGTTGATGTTTACGTACTTCTCAATTTAACATTTTCTTTGGTGACTTTAGTTAATATAAATTATTAACTGAATGAAACCAATAGAAGGCTATATAATTTCGTAAGGTTACATAATTTCTTTATCAATGATCATAACTATAGACAATTGGTGTCTGCTTTCATTCATCAAAGTAATAGTGGCTGCATAAAGAGTAGAGATTCAGTTTTAGATTGGAATATAAATACTTATAGTAACAGTTGCAACCAGTCATAATTATCGACTTGTACTATATAACTATATATCCTGGAGGGGGTGCTTCCTTCTTTATCCACCCTGATTTCTGCAAGTGAATGTCATTGCCAAGAACACCAGCCAAGCAATTTATACCCCCCTTCACCTATCCCATACTATATTGTCTTATAATCAACAACAACCATTTGTCATTATAGCACATAATGTACAAAACTATAACATAATATTCTGTTTAGTGGATTTTCTTCCACGACAAAATATTATTTCATGGATCTGGTATGCTGAATTATATCATTCTATTCAAGAACTATATGCATCGATTATACTTCTAATTTCCATACTTGTCATCATTTGTTGCTGATGAATGACTTTCGATATATGACCTATTTGATATATTTACTAGGCATAAACAGTTGGTTTGTGTGCCATCAACCCTGACTATGACATTTTCTGAAATGAAACAGCAGAAATGTTGATGTTATGTATCAATTATGGTATAATGGTATAAAAAGGCTTTCAAAACTCTGCAAATATATAATTTGGCCCCACCTGTTATCTTGACAACTTCTATGCATCTACAGCGTTCTCGCATGCCAGCTAAAGTTTATTATGAACTATCAAGAAGATTTACCCTGGAACCAGAGGGTAAATATAAGCTACATTTGCAATATATTTCGCTAATTTGTGATTATTTTTGTTAATTTTATAAGTTCATTGCGGTTTTTAATAATTTAAATTCAGCCGTTTAGTGGGCTGCCTATGCTATAATTAGATTGTTGTTGTCGTTGTGTCAAATTTAAATTTCTCCTGCGATTTTGATTGGATACTAAATATAAACTTTGCTGTGGGTGGAAACCGATCAGGTTAAGATTTGTGTCAGGCTCTATTTGTAAAATAGAGCCTGATACTCAGGTTAGCGGCACACATGAGCGACACAACTCGGCACCAGATTGGCCTGATACTCAGGTTAGCGGCACACATGAGCGACACAACTCGGCACCAGATTGGCCTGATACTCAGGTTAGCGGCACACATGAGCGACACAACTCGGCACCAGATTAGGCAGAGCCCCCCTATCAGATCATGCTGGATCCATCCCTACAAGGACATTATAAAACTAAGATGATTCAACAAGAACATAAAATTAAATATCATCTTTGTGAAGTTATGGCCGGAATTAGTTTCTGCAAGTTGAATATATATTAGCCATTTTGCTTTTCTTTCATCTCACATACTATAAATCTAACTTTAATTAACTGGTCAACTGTTAAACATCAGTCCCTTAAATTTTTTTACAAGCTACTGAGTGTTGATTGAAGCCCTTGGCAACAGTGCAATCACCATGAGCAGATACTTGTACGCTTAGCGTACCTATTTTTTGCAATGCAATCATAGTGCTGTTAAATTTCGTTGCATAAACACATTAATATTCTTGCAATTGCTCATCGTACTCTTTGGTTTTAGAACTACTCTTGCGCGAAAAGCGTATTGCCTAAATATTATCACAACAATACTAGCACCTATATTCATAGACTTTGTTTACTGTATGTTACACATGCATGTATGGTAGGAATAGTATTTATATTCATTGACATTGTACTCTTTGTATTGTATTTGTATTCTTTCGTTGTGACTTTCAACTCAACTGAGGGCACTGTAGTAAAGATAAGATTTTACACATGCAATAAGTTAGGTAATACTTATATCGTAATAGGGGGTCTATTATAGGGGGTACGCATCTCCGAAAACCGCGCTGTTTTTCAAATTTTAACCGCAAACCGCGCACTAATTTCTCTTTTAAACGTAACCGCGTTCAAACCGAGGCATATATATGTGGTAACATATTTCGAAACATATTCCGCAACATAATGTGGGGCAATAGACCAATGATCAGTACGTATAGTCGCCATTTCTATTGGAGTATTGAAGAGGGAGCCGTTCACAAGTTTCACGCGAACTTGATAGTATAAAATTTGGCAATTGGGAAATCAAACGAACTTAACGAAGTCTTAGCAGTTCAAATAGCTATAAAAAGGTTTTCCTTCCATCGCTGCTTATGTTTTGTATGAGAAACAATCAAGTTGCTTCGATTTCATCTTTTCGGGCAAATATTTATTACTTTGTCTTTGAGACTGATTTCAGTTCGTAGCAATCAGCAAGTCAGAATATTAAAAAGCATGTTTTACTTTTACGGAATAATTTTACCTGCAATAATTGCACAACCCCGGGTAATTTTTTCCCCTCGAATTTTTAACAAATTAAGCGGAATCAGTTTGATGTTCTGGTGTTCCGTATTCCGGAATGATGCTGTTACCGTGTTCCGGTGTTCCTGATTTTACTAATAGCCCGGCCACTTTGCCCATTTGATTTCGTCATTTTGAGGCCCTGTGGAACAACACATACGCGCGATCGGAAGATGAATGCCATGAACTGAATTATTGCCATGAGCTCGTAAAATATTTCTTAACCGCATGTTAAAAACTATCCGAAAACCGCCATTTATTTTGGCCAATAACCGAAACCGGAGGGTTAATTTCGACATTTTCCGTCTCCGCACGATTTCCAGTTAACCGCAAACCGTACAAAATAACTGGATATAACCGAAATCCGACCTCGAAATATGGCTAAATCCGCATAACCGCAAAACTATATAGAGATGTACAGAAAGATGTTAAATAGTAAATAGTTGCTAATTGTGTTTAATAAAATAATGCTCCAAGTAGGGAAAGAATTTGCTTCTGCAGTATAGAATATATCAAATGCGCAAACTTTTCAAGGACATATTATCACTAAACTTAGCAATTTTACAAATTTTTAATAATGTGCTCTTTTCAGCAGTGGTGTTGGATGTTAATTTCGTTACCTCAATAAAATCCGTGACAAAGTCTATGAACGAAGTCCACACAAGACTGCGAGCGGTCCCTACTTTCCGCGGGTTTAGATTTTCTGATTTCTTTGTCCGTGTTATCCATGACCGGTTTTCCCGCTTTTTACTTACCTGCCATTTCCTGTTCGCGTTTCCCAGACAACCAAACAAACTTGCATATCATCTTATATGAAATTCAAAACCTTTTGTCCCAGCACGACCTTTTGACGTCAAACGGAGAAACCGAAAGAAAACTAGGTCCTTAAATCCTACTTTGTAAAACAATTTCAAGCTATTTCCAACGCAATTTATAGTTTACATTGTGAGATTTCGCGAAACAAGGATTTTTACTTTGTTTTACCGCATTTTATACGATCAGATGCAAATTTGCTGAAGTTGTAATTTCTGGTGGAAGGGACTTTCCCTAGGGGATTTCCCTTTTAATATTTTATGAAGATATAGATCAACAAATAAAAACATTAAAGCCTAGTAATCGTTGATGATAGTTTACATTTAATACCAAAACACCTACCAGCATTTGCTTGCAAAATGTCGAGTGTTGCTGGTACCGGTAGTGATGTCCAAACCAAAGAATATATTAAGTTCATAATAGTGCTCGCGAATGAAATCACGAATGACATCTTTGATAAATTGAAGTATGCTCTTCACCATGTTATCCCAAGTGCGATAATGGAGAAGCTGCGAAAACCTTTGGATCTTTTCAAAGAGCTTGAAAAACGTCACATTGTTGGACCTGAAAACCTTGACGAGTTGCGGGACTACTTAGAAATGATCCAGGAGAGAAATTTGATGTTTATGCTCGACAACTTCGCATGTTCGTGCGGGATTTCGCAATCAAAAGCCACCGCGAAGAAGCCACTTGAAAACTATCTTATCATGAATCATTACTATTTGAAAATTAAAGGTGGACAACACTACAGCAGTGAGTCCGTCGGAGAATATGTTGAACTAACAAGCGGAAACAGTTATGCATTGGTTGTCAAGAATCCCCTCTTCCATAGATGTCGTTGTACGATTAAGATTGACGGACATGTCGTATTCCCTGGGTATATAATCAACCCACGTCAAAGCGCTACCATTGAACGTCCGTGCCAACGTAATGGGAAATTTAGATTCTTTTCCCTCGAACACGCTCCGTCCGGATCTGGGATCAACAAATGGAAGAGTGAAAATGGACTTGTTGAAGTCACGTTTACTCCAGAAAGAGCGGACATGACAGTCGTTTGCCGTGTTTCAAATGAGGACTGTAGTAGATGCATCACCCTGACATGTTCGAATCAGACAACCGACGTTGGTCTTCTCAAGATGATTTTATCAGCCTTTCATTTCCCTGAAGCGATGGCATTCTCCGTTCATTTTGGTTGCAAGCCCATTGGTCAACGAAACATCAAGCTTACCGAATATGGTATATATTTTGATTGTTAATTATTGTAACTATTATTTTTACACAGCTAGCTATTAGTTACCCTGGATCAGGGGGTTTCCTGTTTTGCTGAAGCTGTAGCTTGCACTCAGGCGGTGCTGGCCAAATTGTATGAAATTCGAAAATCGAATTTAAGAGATGAATGTTGACACTACGTCTACGGTTACTAAAATTGGTCTAGTAGAACCAATGTTATATGCCTGTTTAAAGTGTAAGGGATCATCAAACTTATTAAAGTAAGTGGTCATCAAACCTATTAGCTTTGCAAATTTGAAAAACCCTTGAGGGAATTTGCAATTTTCCTGTCGGCTGTTGCTATATTCCAACGCAAAAAACTTCCTTTCAAGTTTTCCGAACTTCTTGTTTTAATTTCCTAATTTCTGTTCTGTTCTGAGCGTTTCATTGGCGGATTATTTTTGTTAGCCAATTATAACGCACAGAACAGAACAGGAAGTTAGGAACTTGTAACAGGAAGTTAAGAACTAACAGGAAGTGAGGAAAATTGATTTGGCTCTTACATGTAAGAATATTCGAGGGATTTGCAAAGGCGTTTTTCAAATTTGCAAAGCCAAAGGTAATGAGGAAAGTTGCAATCAACTTGGGAACTCAAAAGAGAAACGCTTGATGTAGTTTCTCTGTAAAAGTTTTAACACAACTAATGCATGATTTCAATGGTCCATTGGGTGAACCAGACTTTATTTTAAAACAGCCATAACATTTGTTACACAATATTTTAGTAATCGTAGTGTTAAAATTCATCTCTTAGATTACACTTTTGACACCCACTAATAATTAGCTGTATAAACAATTATATCTGAAACATACCTATCGCATTTTTTCCAGGCCTAGATGCACTATATTGTAGTACATCAACTCTATTCCTTGCGTTTGGTAAAAATATAGGTCCAGGCCACTAATCTTAAAACTAGGAATGGATAATGCTCGCTATGTATATAAATGGTACAAACGTAGGTACAAAGTGCCGTGTGCACTCCAGGATGGCGTCATAGCACGTAAAAAATTTCGGACGTTTTTCCCAAGCCAAAAACATAGGAGTGACACTTCTGATCTAGTCTCTATTCTGTGACATAGTAGAAGAGGTTTCTCAGGAACAGTTTCTGGTTATCGAATAAAAAATAAAAACTTATCGCCAGTGGGCTCCCTATAAGGGTATAAACGGAATAATTAATAAGTCACACCAAGATGGTTGCCACAAGTTTCATTAGATAGCTTAAGATCTATGACGTCGACACCAGCTAGGACGTCAGGGCTAAGCAGAGGACTGGGACTAGGATGTCGTCCTAAATAAACAAACTTCCACTTAAGGAGGCTCCCTACAGTTACGTGCGGGATGTTCGCGGGACTATTACGGGAACTATCCCACGCAACTGCATGATCAAAACAAAACAAAAATTGACCATGCTTTTTTTAAAAATAAAGCTATTTCTGAAAGGTTTCTAATGGAAAAAAGCGTTGAATAATACTTTGTTTTGAGTGCCAAATCACTTGCGAGCAATTTTACATATGATACGAATATCACTAGACCAAAAAATAGCTACGAAACAATATTTTTTAATTTTTTTATGCACTGTCAACTGACTCAACTGTAAAACATTTGCAAAATTGCATACAAACGTTTAAAAAGTTGTTTACTTCTCAAGAAAACGTTCACGTTTTTAGTCGTGTTTCTACAAGATTAAAGTGATTATATTACTAAAATCACTAAACTGGCCACATCCCGCTAAGATTTTCAAACGGGGAAAGACGTTTGATAAACGCGGAACGACGTTTGATAATTCCAAATTCAATTTTCGTTTAATCATGTGATCAAATTGTTTCATCATTTTGGTCACATGACTTCACGATTTTGTTATCAATTTATTTTTGTACATGGGTTTCTAATTTTATTATCCAATCAGGTGCGTAGTTTTGAATTAAACGTCAGAAATTCGTTACTCAACAGTCAAGTTAATTCAAACGTAAACAAGGTCACAAACATCCAAACGAAGGTCAATGCAACAGAATATATGAAATATTCGTATTATGTTCATGTTAAAGTTCCATAATCGTAATAAACAATCTATCTAGTATCTATCTTATAATATGATCTGCCTTTTAGCGAAAATATGATCTCCATCTTGTAATATACTGAATTGTTTCGAAGTTGACTGGGAATAATGATTATAAATAGCACTGTCAAATCGTGAAGTCATGTGACCAAAATGATGAAACAATTTGATCACATGACTTCATCATTTTGGTCACATGACTGAACGAAAATTGAATTTGGAATTATCAAACGTCTTTCCCCGTTT
>CACRXK020005410.1:0-26463 GCA_902702795.2 Paramuricea clavata
CTCCGCAACCATGAAATATTTAAACAAAGTATATTAAAATTTGATATTTTGATCAACTCCCATATAGTTTATAGTAATATTTGGTCGCCATATTTGGTCAAAGTGCGCATGTCCGTCGCCATCTTGTCCCATATTTCTGGTAATACTGAGGCCTTCTTTCATGATCGACGAGACTTTCATTCACTTTGAAATTGACTTTCTTTCATTCATTCAGGAAAATTGGTGCCCCTTCGTAACTTTTCATTGGGGGGGGGGGGAGTACACTCAGGGTCGCCGAGAGAATCTCCCGGGCCCGGGGCAAATCTCCCCGTGGGGGCCCATGACATCATTATTCTTAAGCTAGACCCAAACTAGACTGCACGTGGAGGTACTGTAAATCAAAAATCCTCAATTTCAAAAATGCTTTGACCAATTTAAAGAACCTACTTAATTTTAAGCTTTCGCTCTCAAGTTTGGGCCCTATTAACGTGGGGCCCCGGGGCAATCCCCCCCTCTGCCCTTCCCCTCTTGGCGGCCTTGAGTACACTTCACAGTGCCAGCCGACACGTCCCTGCGCCCAAACATAACCTTCTGGCGTTTTTGATCACATTATATATATTCACGATATAAATGCACTTGAAAATGTACAATAAACAAAATTGCATACACAAAAAAAAAACAAGTGCTTATTTTGTTCATAATTTCATTTCTAGGTACAAGTTGCTTCTTCGGGAAAACTCTGACGAAATTGAGGATGGTGTCGGTTCACTCCTGTCGGGTTCAATCACCCCTCAAGAAAATGGAAAGAGCGATTACGGGCGAAAAGACGGGACAGGAAATGACGCAACTGAAGAAGCCGCGCAGGAAACCGAAGAAAATGATAAAAACAGTTTGCAAGAAAAGACCGCAGGCCCAACCGAGTTTGGAATTGCGAGACAATCTGATGAGCCCGCAACATTTTGCTCAGCGTTGACGGACATGTTCACAAAGTTCGAAGTGAATGTTCTTATTTACTTGCTGTTCTTTATGTATATCACTCACACTTGCTTGCAAGGAATGACCCCTTTGGTGGCAGAACGGATATTAAAATGGAACGAGACCAAAGTCAGTATCGTCTATACTGTTTGGGAATTAGAGATTATTGCCGTTCTGATCGTCGTTTGCTTGGTGTCGCCGAAAATCGCCGACCGCGTTATCCTACTGTTAGCGGTCATATGCGGTTTCCTCGCATCAGTGAGCCTGATCGTCCTAACCTACTCCACCCCTGAGAGTAAACTTTGTTACTACAGCTTTTTGGTGACCATATTCCTTGACGGGGTAGGCATATCAATAACAGCTGTTGTCGGACGGTCACTAGTGTCCAAGCACACGCGGCCGGAGAATCAGGGAGTCGTTCACGCTATCCTTACGTCATTTAACCGATTGGCCGGTCTTCTAGGCCCAATATTTGGCAGTAATTTGTATAGACATAAAACTGTTATGGACATGGGCCATTCGATCGTAGGCGTACAATTTTTTGGTTTAATATTACTGACCGCGGTGTTTGGACGTTTGAAAGTTGTAAATATTAAGTCGTAGTACATTGGTAAAAAGAATTTGAGATTTGATTCAGGTGGCTTTTGCAAGTCTGAGGAAACTAAGTATAACAAAAAGATCGTGTAGTTCTAGTTTGCTGAAAACAGCCCTCTTTTACTTCACGATACAACTAGTCATATACGATTCTCATTATATAGTCTGCGCGCAGGCTATTCTTATCCTGGCGTATCTACTCAAATAAATGCGTGTATTAAAGATGTCAGATTTCAAATTTCGGCATTTCGGGGGGGGGGGCACCAGCTTCCAGAGGCACTTTTAGATATTGAAAAGGGCACCTAAAAAATTTTTCTCGGAAATGTTTCCCGTCATGCCATACCGAAATTGCGCGTTTTTAACCAAATTTCCTTTTAAAACATCAAAATTTCCAAACAAAAGGGGCACCTTTGATGTTAATTTAGTATTTACAGAGACATTAGCTTGTACAAAAGGGCAATTTTCATCACAAAAAAGGGCACTTTTGGTCCTTGCAAAATTGCCCGCGTGAACGTCAATCTTAAGGTTTCTATAATCTATAAATTGAAATGATAGTCTAGATGGCATGGCCAGAATTACGGACATGAATTTTCTACTAGCTTCTTTATACTTTTACTTCTACTTCAAGTATCTTGAAAAAATAATTGGTATATACTTCTTATATTCGAGGACGTTTTAATAGTAGTACTTTTTACTCTTACTTAAGTCATTTAAAGGAAATTATTTCTAATTCTACCTACAGAATTAAAGCAATTTAGTCATTGATCACGAGACTCGGCTGGATTGGGCAATCACA
The DNA here is from genome assembly GCA_902702795.2 of Paramuricea clavata. Classification (NCBI taxonomy): domain Eukaryota; kingdom Metazoa; phylum Cnidaria; class Anthozoa; order Malacalcyonacea; family Plexauridae; genus Paramuricea; species Paramuricea clavata. The sequence goes on from CACRXK020005410.1 coordinate 2,345, forward strand.
GCTTCTGTGAACAGTTAAATATGATAGATAATAATAATATGAGCTTTAATATCCATTTTAAACTAAAAATACAATGAATTTATACAGAAATCACTAAAGCATATATATAACAATATCAAATAATTATATATATATATATATATATATATATATATATATATATATATATATATATATATATATATATATATATATATATATATATATATATATGTATATATATATATATATATATCTTAACATTAATTATTGCTACTCAAGATATATCTTAACATTAATTATTGCTACTCAAGTTTCACGCCGACGATCTTCAGGCAATTAATTCAGTTCAATATATCTTGCTCTACTATAATACTAGTGTTGAGCACTTTATTATCTACTACAACAAAACAAGTTATATATATATATATATATATATATATATATATATATATATATATATATATATATATATATATATATATATATATATATATATATATATATATATATATATATATATATATATATGTATGAATAAAATTGAATTATTCAATGCTTGAGCGGGGGGTAAATTGTTTTTGTACTCCGGCGAAAATATTGTAGTCAGCGAAAATATTAATAGTTTTGGCAAAAATTTTGGTAAATTTACGAAACTGATTACGAAAAAAGCTAACAAATTACGATATGTCCGGGAAAATTTTCGTGTGTCCGGAAAAATTTTCGTATGTCCGGAAAAATTTTCGTATGTCCGGAAAAGTTTTCGATCCCCCGCTCGCCAACAATTTAGTTGTGGAAAAATATTAATTAGCGACTGAAATGCTGTGGGCAAATGCGATACTACACCCTGCCCCCCCCTTCTTTATCCTCTTCGCCACGACTCTGATTGAATATACAATAGCTAAAGTCAGTAAAATGTACTAGTAGATATGGCTATAACTTGTGTTAATTTATTTTAAAGAATAAATTATGTCTTCTGGTGTGAGAAAATATATGGTGTCGGGTACGTCCTACATACAGTTCTAAGATCACAAAGATTGGTTTTAACAATAGGAACGAGTTTATTACATATTATATTTATAACATGAATGTGTCACATCTTTAATTTAAGGAATTTTTCATATTCTGTAATAGTACAGTATTCTCGTCGCTGCGAGATCGATTATAAAAAGCCTGTGGTATTATACATATGATGCCAGGGACCGCTTTTCGTGTCTTTGGAATTTTAATTATATTGTCATCAAAATGTGAATACTTTCGACTGAAAATCATAGTCATCCTAATTACATATTCATGCTGAAAGGAATACCTTTCTACCACAGAACAAATAGGGACAACTGTGTCTACGCCGCTCTGTGACATATTTACACAGGGTTTAAAATTAACTTGGCAGGATAATGCAATATTTTCGCATGGGCTTCGACCATGCTCAAAAAATCTGGCACGTGACATGATTTGAGCCAATCGGGCGAGTCCCCGTTGCGGGAAACCATGGACGACCACTAGAATTCGAAAGTATCAAACTCAGATAATTTGAATTTATAATACATGTACTAGAATAACAATATTACAATTTGACAAATGTAAACACAAGTTAGCCAGCCATGAATCAGTTCACTTGCTCTGTGTGATTTTATACTTTGTTAAAACCTTTTCTGAAGTATATTTTCGTATCGAGGTACCGACTGATTGAAAATGTTCCCATAGAAACGTATGCCACCGACAGATTCGCCGAGTCTAAATACATAATACTGTATCTGGTTTATATATAAAGACACTTGTTACGCAAATAGCAATAATATTCATTATGTGACATAATTCCGCATAACAAATATCGAGTATCTTCGATAGCGAAAGGATATCGGCTTTGAAACGGAGGAAAATTGTGACACAGAACTCGGACCTTCTCACAGGTGAGTTAATACATATCATTTACTGTACAAACTTGTTTAAATTTCGTGCTGTGATACAATACATAACGCATAATTAGGAAGAATATGTTCATAACGCGTTTATTCATGTAAAATATTTTCCTCGATTTAAAATTCGGCTGCGATAAGGATAAAGTAATTATATCATTTAAGCCTCTTGCGAGACAGTGGTTAAAATTGTGCTAGCCTAATCATAACACGAAGACGGTTGGAAGTCATATTTCTTCTTCCTCAAAAGCGAAGGTAAGCAGACGAATTCGTCAGTCATATATAGATAGATTCGCACGGTAATATATTGTAATCCTACGCTTCACCTAACTGATAAGTAGAATGTTTTCGTACGCCAATTATAAAAAAGTCTTTATAACATACTGTTTGTGGTATAACATTTAAAAACGTTAAAGTAAAAGTATACTTCATTCGTTAAAATACAGCTTTTTATGTAGTCTGTACACCTCAGGCTCAGTAACGAAAAGAAGGTTTTAAAAAATAACCGTATTTCTCCGAGTTGTATAAGGTAAGAAGATATGGTGTCTTCATGCAGGAACACTACGATTATGGAGCAGTGAAACGATTAAAATGTCTCCATTCTTATCGGAATATTGGCGTGAAGTTTTAAAAGTGTTCAGGTTATTTTAGTCAAACCTTTTATAATTGAAAGCTTTACGTTGAAAATGGACGGAATCGAATTAGCCCTCGATTTTGGCCAAACTGAATTGAAAGATTGGAACGTGACAGGCCAACCGATACAGATTACAGTCCAAAAGTTTCGACGTATAATATTTACAGTTAACACAGCAAGCTAGTACATATTTTATTGTATAAAATGGAAAACTACTAAAGCTATCCAAATCATGCATTGTAGCCATACATCCGAATATGGTGACTTTGTAGATAACTTAGATTACACTGTACAGGCTCGCGTAGAGGTATATATAACTATATAAACCGTCTCTAAACAATGTTCCAAAATTTACCACAATTAGACTAGTCCACATTTTTTATTACCTATATGATCATTCTGTAGCCAACACAAAAGTACAAGATGCTAAAGCCGTATAATTAGGATATTGTTAGACTGCACTTTAATGCCAAGACTTGGCAATCACGCGTGTTTCAAAGTCTATATTTTTAGCGCGATTTAATGCATTTATGCGATTAGCAAATTTCCATCTCATGAATCACATGGTCCTTTACATAATCCTGCGTTAATTTACCAATACTTTCAACAAAATCCCCTGTTCAAACGAGAATGAAAGTTGATGAAAGTTGGCAAGCGAGAGTTTGCGTGAGAGCTTCATCAACTCCAATATGCGCCGGTCGAACGAGAACAAGAGTTGCATGACGGAGTTCATGACAGTTGACTGGATATTACTTGTCAAACGAGCAAAAATTCTCGTCAAAATTTGAACCAGCTGGTAAATTGACGAGAGTCATGAGAGTCGATCGGTCCGATGAGGCCCCGGATTGGCGATGAACGCAAGCGAGGTTTGCAACACTCATCAAGAATATCACTCATGCGGCCATTGTTTTTGACTTTCAAAATAATTACCCCGCGTCACGTTTGTTGTACATGGAGGCGGGGAAGTATTTTATTCAGCTTAATCTTTTCTCATTATAACCACAGTAAGTTCCTCTTTTTGTCTCACAAATTGAACAAACATTATATAGAAGCCCGTGCGTTTAAACTTCAAGTCTTGAACTGAGTTGAATTGCCTATTACGTTTGACATATTATTTTCGTCGTAAAAAGAGAACGTTGGAGTATAAAAGCTCTTTAATGCAATGGCCCAGACACTGAACGCCGCGACGGATCCGCTATCTTCACTGACAGATCCTTAATTAGCCCTGATTCAGTTTCACTGAATACTAGTGGAAGCGCTAAAACGTTTTGAGTTTTTTGGTCTATAGATGATTTTGAATATTTCGTTTTAAATATACGGTTTTATTTACTTTCATATACTGAGAAATGGAATCACGTCCGATGAAAGGCCTTTGTTTGAAACGTATAGATATGCTTTGTATATTTTTTTAGGAAGTTCCGTCCTTCAGACTTCAGCTATCTGTCAATATCAAGGAGTTCATTTGACTCTCATGTAGTGGAGTTTTTTTATCCAAAGTGAAGAGTAAAATTTGCCGCTTCAAAATAACTCCACTGCACGAGTAAAATTCACTCCCTGAAATTAATAGCCTTGTAGCCTTAGTATCGCTATATACCTACACCGGCACTTAACGTAACAGCTTATAAGTCGATATGTCCACTGTGTTCAAACATTATAAGTCGATATGTCCACTGTGTTCAAAGGGGAACAGGCGGGTGAACAACATCTTATATCTGCTGTAAATGCCAACAAATTAAGAGCATGCAAACTGGTGCGCAAATGCATTGATAATGACATTTGTGATATTTTTAAAACTTACTTCACAATGCAGCAACATGGCAGAGAAACAAGAAACAATAACAATATGATAAAGCTACCAGCGATTAAAACTGAGTATGCTCGTAAATCTTTCTATTTTATGGGAGCTAAGATTTATAACGACCTACCTATAGAATTAAGAAAGATTGAGAACAATCCGGATTTTGAGAATAAGGTTACGGAACATTTTAATGAATTATAAACGGTTTTAAATATGGTATATAAGAATTAGTTCTTAATGTACATATAGTTTTTAGAGTTTTTTTAGAGTTTTAATTTTAATAGTTAGTTCTTTCTAGACTTTTTAGGATAACAGGACACACATTGATAACAGCTTTTTTAGTTGAAGTGTATTATCCTGTATAAATATTCGTATTAAACTTAAACTTAAACTTAAACTAACAGTTTTTAATATGTATAGCTAGTGATCAGCCTGACTTCGTGACTGTGATTTGTCTGAGCGATTTCGATCTTAACCCAGACCGAACAGCGAAAAATGGAGCTCTATCCCGTCTTTGTTCTTCTACCATCGTTCAGAACGACATTCACGACGAATTTTGCCAAAATATTCGTTCTGAACGAAGAGTAGCCGAACGAAGACGGGTATGGTAAGAATTGGGGTCAGCATTCAGGGACGCCGGAACGATGTGAAGGCAGGGGGGGCAGATTTTCGTGAAAGGGCACTTTTGAATTGATATATACTAAGAGATGTTTGCAAAACATCGGGAGTTGAACTTCGCCTAATCATGTTTTCTATTTATTGGATGATAGGGGTGTGAGGGGGTTCTCCGCCAGGCGATTGTGCTATTCTTGAAGCTCGATGACTGCATTTCTTGCGTTTTCTGAAGCAAATTCGTGAAAGAATTGCACTAACATTTCTGACAATTCGCTATTTCGCCAAGGCAATCTTTTAAATTGAGAGGGCACCTTTGCCTCCCTTGCCCCTCCTGGTAAAGGGCAACGGGGGCGACTGCCCCTCCTGCCCCACCAGTTCCGGCGTCCCTGTCAGCATTCATAAGCTGTAGACATGAATCTATAACCTGTCGTTGAAAAACCACACTGAGCCGACTTCGAAAATTGTCAAATACATCTTCGTACTAGGTTGTCTCAATTGCTGAAACTCTAAAAATAAACTCTCTAAAGTCTAAACAACTCAATTAAGCCTGGTCACACTAGCAATTTTGTCGGCGCTGACGGATGCAAATGAACGAACTGGCACACAAAAGTATAGAGTCTCTTCAGCAGTAAACAATGGACCATTCCCCCATTAACCAAAATTTTGATCTCAACAAGTCTAGACAAAATTCCATCATAGCATGAAAAAGCATCACAAAATTAGTAATATTCCAAAGTTTCGTTGCAAAATGTTGTAAAATGCGGATAATATAGCCTTGCGAAATTTGCAATTTTCAGTCATTTTAGATTACAAACGAGAAATGGTTACCACTTTTCCAAAATTTTGATTTTAACTAGCCTAAACGAAAATTTCATCACAGCTTGAAAGAGCATCACAAAATTAGTAATATTCCAAAGTTTCGTTGCAAAATGTTATAAAATGCAGATAATATAGCCTTGCGAAGTTTGCAATTTTCAGTCATTTTGTATTACGCACAGAAGTGGTAACCATTTCCCGTTTGTAATCTAAAATGACTGAAAATTGCAAACTTCGCAAGGCTATATAGCCAGTATATTATCCGCATTTTACAACATTTTGCAACAAAACTTTGGAATATTACTAATTTTGTGATGCTCTTTCAAGCTGTGATAAAATTTTTGTCTAGACTTGTTGAGTTCAAAATTTTGGTTAATTAATTGGGGAATGGTCCATTCTAATTAAGTCTATTGCATGTCTTTTATACTCCATCACATTTGCCAGGAGAGAAAAATCGCCGACAGATCAAGAATTGCTAGTGTGAACCAGGCTTTTCATTCATATGAATACGGCCAATGTCATAATTGTTATTCATCACTTTGAAAACTGATTGTTCTCGAATGATACAAATTTTAACGATCTGTGTCGGAGGCGTAGGAGGTAAACAAAACACAAGAAAACTGCAGATGGATATGGATTTATAAACTATCTGAAAAATACTAGTAAAACCTCGACCTGGCGAGCAAATTAGGCCCTTCGTCGTGAACTTAATGTTCTCGAATGTGATTGCCAGTGTTCGAGACAGCGGTTTTGATCTGTGTTTATCTGAAATTATAATATGCAAACTGAAAGGGGAAGTTGATATTATAGTCTCAAATTGTATACTTGTCATAACCTGTCGCATAATTTATCGATAATGAAAGGTTTTGTGATTGTCATGCAAATGATTTCACACCAGTGTCTATAAAGAGGGAAGCGCCCACTCGTTTGTGGCTTTGTTTGGTTCTAGTGGAATTTTGCTGAAGGAACTTTTTCGGCGCATTTTAATTTTTAATATGTGAACACTGATCTGAGTGGGCCTGCACAATGCCATAGTGTCCTTGCGATAACTTCATTAACAGATATAAATAATTGCGTGTTCATCTGCATGTCTGCCTAAAGATAAACACTCAAGCCAGATGAGATCCCACTTATGCAGGCTTTAGGCAGGATCTTTGGTCAAGATATTTTTTACTTCCTACCACGCGAACGGTATGAATATTTTTTACTGAATTTGACCTATAGTTGAGAAATTTGTTCCTTTTATTATTTGGCTCATTCCCCGTCGCCATCAGGGCTTTTCAGTGACCGGTTACATCAAGTATTACGCTTACTTATGTTAACTGGAATGCTACCTCATCAACCGGAAATTTGAAGCCAACCTTGAGGGCCTGTCCCAGTCTTTTCACGCACGCGAAGAGCGCGATCAATCCGTCAACATGAACATGTATTCTTGAAAACTGGCTTAAAGGACATTGGCAATAAAAAATTTGTTCAGTTCATTTGAAAGAACTCTTAAAACTATATATCAAACTCTATTACAGATTTTTATATCTTGCTTACTTTTCAAAATATTTCGATTGAAAAAAGTAAGCGGATTATTGAGGATATGCATGTTACGTCAACAGAGGGTCACGCTAATTTTTATCATGAGAGTGAGCGATAAATGTGGGTCCAAAACGTCGTTTCTGGTTGCTGTCTGAAATTTAGAAATGATTAAAAACATTGCAAACAAATTTGGATTGTTACTCGGTCATTTTAGAGTAGTTTTATATGCAGGTTCAGCCAACTCCTGACGTCATCAAACTCATAGTGAATGATGTCAAGAATTAGTCCAAGATGGTGGACAGCTCATTAATTTCGGTCTACTGAAATATTTCGAGAACTAAGCAAGATATGACAAATCGGTAATAGAGTTTAATATATAAGTTTAAGAGTTCTTTTGAAGCAGAGAAACTATTTTTTATTGCCAATGTCCTTTAAAATTATTGTTCCCATGCCAGTATAGCTTTGAGTGGCTATGTTCCCAGTATGGCTATGTTCCCACTATGGTTCCAAGTATCGTTCCTATACAATCGGCTTAAAAGTTAATTTTATGCACTTTTCATGTTAATATTTGTTCAAATATATCAGGTGTTAATGTGTGTTTGTGTCTTTAAATATATGTTATAACTATTGTTGTCTTTCTTGGGATGCATGGTCTTCAAGAATATGGGATTCTTGTGCTGTTGACTATATCTTCAACCTTATTAGTCTCAATCCATGTGTATAACCTTAAATTTATTATCTATTTGTTCATGTATATTCAATTCGTTGTAAAGTTAAAGGTAGGGTACAGTCCGTAGGTAAACAAAGCCTTTGTTTACATTTCGCTGGCAAAATATTGAACTTTATTCGACAACTATTTATATTTTCATGCTTCTACAGTATAATAAATGATAAAGATACAACAATCAGGCTTTGCAAGAACATAAAATGAAATAAAATCCTAATTAAAGTGTTATATCACGGCAGGAGACTCCTATGTGCGCATGCGCAGGCCAGACTGTACCCTATCTTTAATAAAGAAATTAATAATGTACATGAAAAAATGTCTCAATTCTGATTGCCTAAGAGGAGTGCAATGTTTTCGAAATACAGTGCCGCCAAAAACTGAAACTATAAGGCAGTGCCAAAAAATGAAATACAGTTCGTGCAAGTTTCATTGCCTATAAGATACAGCTATTTCTAGCAGAGAAAACAATAAAGAACCCCAAACATTTACAAGTGACGTTTTTAGTGGATTTTCTATTGAAATTATTTATATTAAAATTAACTATTTCGCATGTGACCTACGCACGCATGTGACTGCATAATTTTTTCATGTATATTAATAATAAGTAATAGTATGGTTTCTCGTGCAATATGAAAAAAAACATACACTGGTTAGTTTTCAAAGAGTTACGCCCGTATTCTAAAAACTCACTCATACTCACACTTCGATGAGTGGAGGTTCAATATGAGCTTCTCTTGAGTGTCAATGCCGTTTTTGAATAGCTGGAGGGTGAGCAGTCACATAGTAAGGTATGACACTAGCCCTCCAGCTATTCAAAAACAGCAATGACACTCGGAGTAAGCTCACATTGAACTTCCACTCATTCATTGTGAGTGAGCTTTTAGAATACGGGCGTTCAAATTGCACTGGTCCTTCGGACTCATTTGTCGGATCAGTTCTGTAATAATTACGTAATTATGTAAGTATTACCACAGCTCATTTTGAGTGCATGCGCATTGTAACGTCATTTGTGTGTTCCCGCCTAGATATTCGAGTTGTTCTGTTCTCTATTAAATTAACCCACTGTCTTTTCTATTTCAGACAACTGCTTCTTTGCACGATTTATGACGTTACAGCACGCGATCAATTACGGTGTTTCTTACAAAAATCGCGGCAAGAATATGGAAAGCATCACTTTTGTGCAAAAACGCAACTTGACCTTGTTCGCATTCTCCATGCGAATGTTATTCATGGGCGTTGAATATGCGGTCATATTTCCCTCCGTTTGGTTGTATCTGAAAATGTTCCACGTCGATTATTGGTATCTTGGGTTGGTGTTATCTGCTTATAATATGGTAGGAATTGTATCCACTATCCTGGTTGGCAGGCTAGCTGATGCGACGAGGAGGATTCGTCTGACCGGATTCATTTGGAATTTGACTGAAATTGCGGGGAATTTTGTGTACGCGATGCACTTTAATGTTACATTACCTTTGTTCGGTCGAATGATTGCGGGTTTTGGAGAGGGGTACATCTCCGCTATGTGGGGGGAGTTGGCCCGTGTCACGACGAAGGAACAACGAACACGTTACTTTACCATCCTCAAAGGCAGCAATCTTCTTGGGGCGGCCATCGGACCTGCATTGAACTTATTTCTGAAGGAATTCAATTTCTACATCGGAAGTTGGCATATTGATTTTCGAACGTCGCCTGGTTTCTTTATGGGCGTGGTCTGGGTCATTGTAACTCTAATCATGTTGGTGTTTGTCTACGATCTTTCGTCGGAGATGAAAGCCAGGCCTGGGTATGGATATTAATATTTTTTATCTCCGCTTGCAGGCTAAGTTTTCGGCCATACATTTTATACATTTATTAAGACCTATACCAGGTGTAGCTGCAAAAAATGCAACGGTATGCCCTCTGACGGGAATAGAACCTGCGGCCCTGCGATTCCGGTGCAGTGCTCTAACCAACTGAGCTACAGAGTCGTGTTGTCGAGATGTAAACTACCTAATCACAAGTTAATGCGCATATACTTAGGTGATGCCATGGTAGGATATATGGCTGACTTCTTACCTCTGCTGCACAAGTTTGTGGTCGAGCATGGCTCGCGAGCAACGACAATGAAAACGTCAAATATTTACCAGTAAATGGATCAGTTCAATTTAGCTATGAGACAAATTGTTTGTTGTTTGGTATAGTTCAACGTTTTATCGCTTGGATACTTGTCGTTTCTAGTACTATAGTCAGATGCTTTATCATAGTGTTCCCGTTCTTTTTCGATTTGGCTTTCTTGTGTTTGATGCAATTATCGTATCCTTTTTCGTATTTGTCTTTTTTGTGTTCAACTTTGTAATTTTTACACAAAGATTGTATTTGTATTTTTGTCAATTGGAAGCCCCCTTGATAAGCCTTGGCTTTTTGGGCAAACATATTAATAAAGTTTATATGAAAAAATAAATATCAAGATTTTTGGGCATCTCACTGTAATCTTTCGGCAATGTAAGTTCAATCGAGTGAGATATGACCAAGCATTACGGAAAAATTACCCATGTGTCCCTAAGCTCAAGAAGCAATACAGTCTTTATTGCCAGTATGCCAAAAATTCCTTTGTCTAATATAATTTAGCATGCGCAACGGCGCTAAGGGAGTGGTATAATTCGCTCAAAATATTACTTAACGTCTGCTCCGAAGGAAAATAGTTATAATTTTGCTTCCCGAGAGTCACACATACATTATGTGTTTAATTTTGTTATATAGCGACAAAGAAAAAAACATTTACAGAACAATTATATTCCATCAATAAAAACTCTTCAGTATAAATTATTTTTAACCATCAAAAAACCTGTTAAAAAGTGTTTGTGTAGCATTTCCAGTTGCCGTATTTCCTTCACTGCTCTTCTGTATTCCTTTTGTAAACTGCTTGAAAATCTTTCTTTCTAAAATTTTGACTCCATTTCAGTCGAGTATTTATTTACGTAGCCGGTTGGGTCGACTTGGAGCGGGTAACAATTTTTCACTTGTTGCCCGGCGGGATACATTGCATTTATCCGGATTCACGTCGCCAAAAATCAGAGATTGGATACCTCCACAAACAATCTAGCTATAGAATGTGCTAAAATTGCTTCTATCAGGGATCCCAAGTGTGGAGGACAGAGGGGCAACTTGCCTTGGGCCAACAGCCTGACAGCGATCGGACTTTTCATTTGAGATGATACCAAAAAATAATTTTTTGGAACAAGACTTGGGCCTTCAAGACTTGGGCTTTACTCGGGCCTTCTTTCAAGTTCAACGAGACTATTTCATTCTGAAATTAAGATTTTTCTGATAAATTGGGAACCCTTTCATGACTTTTCATTGCGAGGGGGGCGGGGGGAGGGGGGGAGTACACTCCACAATTCACAGCCGATACGTCCCTGCGCGCAAACAGAACCTTCTGGTGTTGTTGATCATGTTATATATATTCACGACATATAATACACTTGAAAATGTATAATAAACAATCTTGCATATACACAAGAAACAAGTGCTTATTTTGTTCATAATTTCATTTCAAGATACAAGTTGCTTCTTCAGGAAAACTCTGACGAAATTGAGGATGGTGTCGGTTCACTCCTGTCGGGCTCAATTACCCCTCAAGAAAATGGAAAGAGCGATCATGGGCGAAAAGACGAGACAGGAAATGATGTAGCTGAAGAAGCCGAGCAGGAAACCGAGGAAAATGATAAAAAAGGCTTGCTAGAGAAGACCGCAGAACCAACCGAGCCCGGAATGGTGGAACAATCTGACGAGCCTGCAACATTTTGCTCCGCGATGAAGGACATGTTCACAAAGTTCGAAGTGAATGTTCTTGTTTACTTGCTGTTCTTTATGTATATCACTCACACTTGCTTGCAAGGAATAACCCCTTTGGTGGCAGAACGGATGTTAAAATGGAATGAGACCAAAGTCAGTATCGTCTATACTGTTTGGGGATTGGAGATTATTGCCGTCCTGATTGTCGTTTGGTTGGTGTCGCCAAAAATCGCCGACCGCGTTATCCTACTGTCAGCGGTCATCTGCGGTTCCCTCGCATCGGTGAGCCTAATCGTCCTATCCTACTCCACCCCTGAGAGTAAACTTTGTTACTACAGCTTTTTAGTGACCATATTCCTCGGCGGGGTGGGCATATCAATAACAGTTGTTGTCGGACGGTCACTGGTGTCCAAACACACGCGACCGGAAAATCAGGGACTCGTTCACGCTATCCTTACGTCATTTAACCGATTGGCCGGTCTTCTAGGCCCAATATTTGGCAGTAGTTTGTATACACATAAAACTGTCATGGGTTGTTTGATCGCAGGCGTACAATTTCTTGGTTTAATATTGGTGATTGTGGCTTTTGGACGGTTGAAAGTTGTAAATAAGTCGTAATATATTGGTAAAGGGAATTTGAGATTTGATTCAGGTGGCTCTTGCAAGTCTTAGGAAACTAACGCTTGTATTGTAAAAGCTCACTTTCATTCACATACAGAGAGTAGAGGTTCAATGCGAACTTCCCTTAAGTATCAATGCAATTTTTGAATAGCTGGATGATTAGTGTCGTCGGCCCTTACTATGGGCGCTTTCCATTAACACGGCCAGACCGGTCAGAACGCTCAAATTGTTGAATGGAACACAAAACGTTTGGGCTCGGATCTATCTGACCGGAAAATTTAGATAAAATTAGAATGAGGTCCATTTTCGCTAGATATTTGAGAAACATAGGCCAGATCTTTCCATTGATACAGAGAACAATTCTGGTCTGATCGGTCAGGTCATTAAATGGAAAGCGCTCCATGTGACTACCCCCTCCAGCTATTCAAAAACAGCATTGACACTCAAGGGAAGCTCAGATTGAACTTCTACTCTTTGAGTGTGAGCTTTTAGAATACAGGCGTAAGTCTAACAAAAAGATCCTGTAGTTCCAGTTTGCCGATTGACCCACGATCTTATCCTGGCGTATGTACTCAAACAAATGCGCGTAAAGATGTCACATTTCGCCATAGATTGATGAACTGGAATAGTTGCATCAATTCATATACGCCACAACTGGTCCTATCGTGTAAACGGGCCTTTTGGTGCATTACGACCTATTTACACGAACGGCAGACCGCAAACTTAAAACCGGATTTTTGAAATCAACTGTTAGCTGTTCGACGTTGGATGAGCTACTTAGCTTTGGACGACAAAATAAATTAGATTTGAAGTTTGCCATTTGCTGTTAGCGGTCTTCCATGAACGTCAATCTTAAGGTTTCTATAATCTATAAATTGAACTGATATTCTGTCTACACACGTAAAAACGCACAAGTTGTAACAAACCTGCAGCAGACTTGTAGCAATGCTGTTCCAACAACTTGTCAACAGGATGTGTTCGCACTGCTTGTTCCCAGCTTGTTGACAAGTTGCAACAACTTGTTATCCTGCTATTCAACAATTTGTCAACAAGTTGTGAGTGACAACCTTGTAGCAACTTGATAAAATAACAACATTGTTACAACTTGTAGTGACAAGCTTGCTGCAAGCCTGTTGCGAACACATCTTGTTGACAAGTTGTGAGATTACTAGCTACTTGTAGATCGTTGTGCATCAATACATTTTAGTTTTTAATAACTTGTAAGTGCCTAAATGATTTGGTTCCAGTATATCTAAGTGATTATTTTGTTAACAGCAGAAGATTAGAAATATCGAGATAAAGATATAAAGAGATCATCGTTTATCATGTTACTAATTATTAAATCTTTCCAAAAAACCTTTGCATTTTCGTACACAGAGTCCTTGATTTGAATCCGGTTTTGCCTTATTTCGAGTCCGGGTTTTCAAAAGTCAAGTCCGGGTTTTGTTAAACACGAGTCCGGATTTTCTTCGAGTCCGGGTCCGGGTTTTTTCTCGAGTCCGGATTTTCTTCGAGTCCGAGTCCGGGTCCGAGTCCGGTCCGGGTTTCGAAGTATGCCGATTTTTACATGGCCAGAAATCACGGACATGGATTTTCCACTTCGTTGCTGATTTGCATATAATTGATATGCACAACCCGTTGAAATATGACTTCTGCAGTAAACAGTAAATTAGTTATAAGTTCTTTGTATCTTTGCATAGCGATAAAATATATAATAGTTTTGTTTGTGGAAACACCACCTAAATTTATTACTGCATGCGCAAAGCTTTCGATCCGTAAGCCCGGATCTTCATCAGTGCTAATAATATTCACGTGATATGACATATTATTAGCACTGATGAAGATTCGGGCTTACGGATCGAAAGCTTTGCAGTAATAAATTTACGTGGTGTTTCCAAAAACAAAACTATTATATTATAGTAAATCGCAAAATCATAGAATACGGTAGGTCGTTTGCATTTTTCTTCAATTGCTGGTTGCAGAACAAAGTCAAAGGAAATTTTAGTGTATAATGTTTGCCTGGTGTAAGTTATTACTGCCTATTCTGCATTTTCGTTTGTTCGAATAGTGGTGGTATAGTTGCGGTATTCTTATACAGAGTTAAAGCCTCACTCTGGTTCATACTAGCAATTTTGTGCTTCTGAAGGATGCAAATGAGTGAATTCGCACATAAAAGTATAAAGTCTCTTCAGAAGTAAACAATTCTAAATCTTTTGCATGTCATTCATTCGGATCACATTTTCCAGGTGGAGAAAAATCGCCGACAGATTGCTAGTAGTGTGAACTAAACAGGCTTGAATTGAAAAATGTCGTAAAAACTTGCCTCTGGACAAATATTGAAATTGCTGAATGAGCAGTAAATGAAATTAGCCCAATATTACACCAAATATTTCGACAGACTTTGAGTTTTGCAGCCCGGGATTGAGGCAAGTTCCAAAGGACCTATACTTTATTCTCAGATCGTGCGATTAACAACGTCGCGTTCTATAATTCACTGTTTACTGTTGAAGCTATATTTCAACGTAGATAGCGCATCTCTTTTGGTAAAATTGAAGCCAAGAATATTCCAGCGGTTACCCCCATTGAATAGATGGCGGCCATGTTGAAGTTTCCCACTCGCTAATAAACGCTTAAAAAACAACAATAACTTTCATCATTTGAATAGTTTGAAAATGTATTTGGAATAGGTTTAACTTAATGTTTAAGTTCCCTGTTTATAAGAATAATAGAAAACATACGAGTCTTCTCATTTCATGGGAATATCCTGAGTCTGCAATCACGGCTTCAATTTTTGAATTGCAGAATAACTAGATGCACTATCTAGTGTATATATAAGATATCTATGGAATTACCAAGGAATTATACGTAGAATAAATCATGTCCTCGTGATTTCTGGCCATGATTGAAAAAATAAAGTCCCCAAGACAGCATGCACGAGAAGGCAGTTCCCCTTCAAGTTTTTCCCAATACAAACACGTACGTACAGCAGTACGTATTTAACTCATATATATAACGCTTCGATGATTCAGTAAATATTTTACGAAACAGTTGAAAAGAGGAATTGGTTTATTTAGTAAACAGTTGAAAAGAGGAATTGTTTATTAATCAGTTACGCACCACTTTTGGCTTGCGGAGTAGTAATATGAAAAATATAGTATTCCGAATAAATTTCGAAAACTTACTAAATCAAATTTCAATGGAAAGATGCGTAATTTACTTCTGCTCATTTAGGAGATTGGGTACGATTATGTTTACATATCTACTACAATTAAATTGATGGCTAAACAATGATTCAGTTTATAATTGATGTGGATTATACACGGGTGAACTCAGTGCATTTCTATTTTGAACTGTTAGAATGCATGGACTCACTGGTGAAGCTCTGAAAAGTATTACGTCTCGGATCGTATATAATAATTATGAATCAAATAAAAGCTTCTTAATTATCATCGCTACAATCCGCCCAGACTAAGTAAAACTATTTGCGCAACAGTGTCTCAATCCTACAGCCAAATCCACAGGCATAGTACGTCTTTTATCCCAAGGGCGTGTAGATTAACCAACTCATGAAATTAGATCATTGTACATATGTATATAAAACCTTTTAAACTTTCTAAGTCTTACACTCTCATAGGTTATATATGTATTTTAGTATAATATTTTTAACTTGTAAATCCATTGTATTTCTATATGCCAAAGATGGATATCTAATAATAAAATTGAAAAATTGAATTAAAATGTACTACAATAATTGTCAAAGGAGTTGTCTGCAAGCCTGTATACATGAAGCAAATCTTTTATGTGTATGTATATAATGAACAATCAGACTATAGAAATTAAGGAGTGTGCAGAATGAATAATTATTTTTAGAAAGTTAACTATGTATAGATTATAAATAGAGAATAGTACATGGGTGGGCGGAAATACCAGATTTATTTCGAGTGTTAACACGAGAAATAAATCTGGTATTTCCAAGCACCCATGTATTTTTCTGTTTATTATATAAAGGACAGTCTTTGCCGAAATTAAAGCGATAATTTTTACAGAAAAGCGAAATTGAAAAGCGATAATTTTCACACGTGAGATTATCATGAATAATCTCACATGTGAGATTATCACTTTTATATATCAGTGCTCGAAATCTCTATAAAGCACTACGCTTTATATAATAATAATAAATACAGCATACATGACTGCACGTGTACAATTAATAAGACAGTATATTTTAAGTAAAGCCTAATTTCCATTTGGTCGTTAGTTGTCGCTGGCACGACAAGCGGTAGATGCATGTGAAATAGTATAATATAATAATAGTCTTTTTGTATGTGTTATATGCAAATCAGTCCTAATGATTGCAGAGTTTTATAAAGTTTTGTTGACGCTCTATTAGTTGACGTGCCAGCCGACAACTAACGACCAAATGGAAACTAGGCTTTAGCCAGTTTTAATTTATTAAATGTTGAAGGGGTTTTTGTATTGGGAATTTCGAGTACAAATTATATACATTTCTAGACCTAACCAGGAGCAGTTACGAAAAATGCAACTCTTAGTATTGACCCTCTGGCAGGAATCGAACCTCATGCGGCCCTGCGTTTTCGGTGCAGCGGAATCGCTGTTCTTCTATTCGACAACGGGCTCTGACTAGAGCTTGCGCATATGACCTTCAACCCCGGCCCCTTCCCGCGTACTGACTCTGGTAAACGAACATTTCTGTACAATGCTTCCATTCTTTTTAATTGCTTAAGGCCTGTTTACACTTGCAATTTTCACTGCGATTTCTACGGCGATTTTTTAAATCTCCAATGTAAACACCCTGCGATTTTGACTGCAACTTTGGTGCGATAACACTGCAATTTGCAGCGATTTTTCCATTTTAGTAGCTTGTAAACTGAATTAAATTTTCAATACACGACTCAAGTTCACAAACAATACAAAGATTTTGTTCTAATTAGGTTGTTTACGGCTGTTTTCTTATAAGTGATTGGCTGTAGAAAAACATTCCCGACTGTTCGTCGCCTGTTTTAGTTTATTCAATAAAAATACAGCGTATAAAATTAAAAGCCAAGGGATTTCTCTATTGAACTACCACTCGCGCACAAACGAATAGATCGAAACACCAGTTTTTGTTCTAAAGTTACTACAAAGACAAAGACCAAAGTGGACGCGGTAAATATTTATAGTATTGCAGTACCTCGTTTTTATTTCATATGTTATGGTTAACTGCATTCATATAGTAGATTTACCTGTGCAATATTGCTTTTGAAAACAGCGTGAAAGTGAATAAGTTTATGTTACTTGGCTTTGATAAACGCCTTTATTGAAGGTGACAACGCCTGCATTGAGGGGTACACAATCGTATTTTGTTCACATGAGCTTTTGAAAAATCGCAGCGAGTTGCGATAAATTTTGATCACGATCGAAATATTTGCAGCGTGTCGCAGTGAAGTTGCACTGGACTTGCAGTTAAATCGCAGGGTGTTTACACTGGCGATTTCATGTCGCCATCACGTCAGCAGAAAAAATCGCACTAAAAATCGCAGCAAAAATTGCAAGTGTAAACAGGCCTTTAGATAGCGATTGTAAGCAACTTGCTGCTTCGCCATCTTGCTCTCCATATACTAACGCCAAACAAAAAATTCGTAAAATCTTTCTTAACAAGCTTTACCTTACTAACCATATCGAAGATCTATTTTGTATAAATTGTAAATATTTAGCCTACTAAATTGTAATTGTATTCATTACTAATTATTTTGTTCTCAAATGTAAATAGTCGTAATCTTTAATACTTTTTATGTCTGTAAATATCAAAATAGTGCGAGGGCTGTATGTTAGATAACTTTTACGGTAATACGTTTTCCCTCGCGAAATAAAGTTTCTATTCTATTCTATTGTTGCTGCTCGCGTGAGGTCTAAAAATGTGTAAAATTCACACATGAAATTTTCATCTACAAAAGCCCTTTTCCCCAAATCCTGATCCGTGACTATATTTTTCGATCGTCCGGTAAACCCGACTGTCCCGACATTTCAACTTCTGAGAAAGTAAGCATGCATGCATGTTTAAATGCGTGAACCATTTTTATCAAATTCTGAAAAACTGAACTGATTGAAATAATCATTTGCGTAGAAGTTATACTTTATAAAATAGATTGTGACCTGCATTGCACAAAATCAATTTCATTTTGTTTTGATGTACAATTACACGCGCGACTAGACTCCAACTTGTTTACGACTGGTGGCACACAGGTACTTTAATTAAGTAACATAAGTAACATAAATAACGAACAATATAACTTGTCAAAATTGTTTAACGAAATGTTCGTGAACACAAAATCCGATTGTCTAGACTTGGATTAATCTGTTTGACACATTTGATAAACAAAAAGTGAGCATAATGTGTCCATTTTGAAATCAAATCAAGGTCGAAAAGCCATATAACAGTTTACCAGATTATCTCTATATCAAAATCATAGTTTACCAGATTTATGAGAGTGATAAAAAGGGGAGTTAACTCGTTTAGAAGGTAAGAGTTATTAATTATGGTGTACAATTTTTTGCAACACAGCTGTTGAAGAATTGGGCTCTGTAAGTCTAACATTCTACTTAGAAAAAGATATATAGATTAATATAAGTCGATATTAGACCTGCATGTCCTTATTCAACGCCCCCTGTGCAGATCCCGCCAATTAAACTTATATTCCTTGTGACAAAAAGCTGGATTGCACTGTTCAAATTTCTTTGATCGAGGTATAAACTTAGTAGGCTAAGTGTTTTGTCAAAAGTCTTTTTTCATCTTTGTCGAAGAAATACCTCGATATATTACCCATACTTATACTGTCATCACCATTAGTTATTCTGCAACTTGATTGGCTCTCTACTAACAGGATATTATATCTTATTGGATTCTCCTGAGCCCAATATGGCAAAATATTAAATCGAGCCTGATATTGAAGTTGAGATTTAATATATTTTGCATATTGGGCGAATATGAATCCAATAGGTATTTTATTATATCGAACAAAACAAGTCTATAACAAAACAATTATCTATGTAAGCGAGAATAATACAGCGACAATATTATCACATATCCGGCGGCGAATTTGCCTTCATAAGTAAACAAAACGTTAGTAAATTTGTTTTTAAAAACAAGTGTGGATATGAAATACACATGCATATATGTTTAAATTAAAGGTGGTCTGACCTAATTTTAACGAAATATTACAACCTTGCGACTGTTGTAATTTGTAAACAAATGGATTTCGCGAAGACAAGTAGTATTTCCGCGCTTTTATAATTTTAATTAATTAAACAAAATTGGGAGAAAAAACTGTCATAATATTCCAAATAGTTTTCATTACTTTGCCATGTCGCAGAATAACTGTTAAATATATCACTACAAAACTATATCAATCTAACTATCTACCTAACTAATTAACTAACTAACCAGATTTACTTTAACAGGTAACCTAGGAGGTTTATGAGCAAACAAGTACAGTATCGTTATTATCATCAACGAAGAAAAAAATGAAGACCTTTAGTTTTGAACAGAAGCTGCGCATGACCTTCTTCGCATTCTCGCTGAGGATGGTGCTCATGGGCGTCGAATTCGCCGTCATATTCCCGTCGGTCTGGCTTTATTTGAAAATATTCAACGCAGATTACTGGTATCTAGGCTTGGTACTTTCCGCTTACAACATGATCGGGATAATCTCAACTTTACTGGTCGGCCATCTTGCGGATAGTACGGGTCAGATTCGGTTCATGGGATTTCTCTGGAACATAGCCGAGATAGCGGGGAATTTGATATACGCCTTGCATTTCCACGTAGCATTTCCACTCATTGGTCGAATGATCTCGGGGTTCGGGGAAGGTTATATCTCGGCGATGTGGGGCGAAATTGCCCGAATCACCACCGAAGAGCAACGGACTCGCTACTTCGCCATTTTGAAAGGTGCTAACCTTCTTGGAACAGCCATCGGCCCGGCGCTTAATTTATTCTTGAAGGAGTTTGATTTCTATATCGGGCACTGGCATATCGATTTTCGGACTTCTTCTGGATTCTTTATGGGTATTGTATGGATTGCTGTGACAATAGTTATGTTGGGAATGGTTTTTGATCTCTCAGCTGAGTTGCAGAAGGCAGGGAAGCTTAAACAGTTTCAAAAAACAGGGCGTTTGGACATCGACGAGAAAGGGGGATCTATAGAAGACAGTGGAGTCAAAAATCCTGGAGGGGAAGACGAAGAGGTGAAGAATGAGGACGGAGGTATTAAAGGTTCAGAAGATGGAGGGGTCAAAGAACCAGAGAGAAGTGAAGAGGGACAAGCGGTGGGTGAAGAGACCAAAGATTGGGAAGATACAACGGACGATGGCACCTCTGAAAAGCAGGGAGGTAATGTTGAAGCTAAACAGAGCCAGGGCGGAGATGAACGCACTGAAACCGAAGAGCAAAAAGGTGAAACAGAAATGACAAAAGATTTAACCGAACATAAGGACACTAAAAGCGAAACTGAAGTTGTAGTAAAAAGCGTCGAAGAAGATGAACCCGAAGAACCGCGAGGAACTTTCAAGACGGCCATGTTGGATATGTTTACAAAATTCGAAGTCAACGTTTTGGTTTACTTGTTCTTTTTCATGTATGTCACTCACACTTGTCTACAAGGTATCACCCCATTGTTCGCCGAACTTATGTTGAAATGGGACGAAACGAAAATAAGCATAGTCTACACTGCCTGGGGCATTGAAATAATGTTCGTTCTGATTATAATATGGATAGTTGCACCGTATGTGGCTGATAGAGTTATCTTAATCTGGGCTGTTTTTGGTGGGACATTAGCTTCAGTAAGTCTTGTTGTGTTGACTTATTCCGAGCCTGAAAGTATGCTATGTTATTATAGTTTCCTTACCACCATATTCCTAGGAGGAATTGGTATAGCAATAACGGTAGTTGTGGGGAGGTCGTTGATTTCGAAGCATACCAGTCCCGAGAATCAGTGTTTGGTGCACGCTATTTTGACATCACTGAATCGTATGGCGGGACTAACAGGCCCTATATTTGGCAGTAGTCTGTACACTAATAAGATAGTTATGGGCTATCTCATCGGAGGAATGCAGTTCATTGGTTTAGTATTACTTCTCATTGTTTATAAGAAATTGTAACTTCAGAAACTCACGTTTGCATGCATATCACACGTTGGTAACAGCACTTTGCCGCTGAAGTGTTTAATATCCTGTGAAATATTCGTATTAATAAAAAAATAATAATAATAAAGATGTAGTGAGGACAAACACTGAGGACAAACTGTCAAAATAAGTGCAATATCAGTGAACTACCACAGAAAGCATTAGCCTGAGAAACAGGTCATTTTCCCTCCCTTAAATGCGGGTGGACGGATGGAAAAAGAGGGCCCGGCTGACACAAACAAATCCATGTCTGGTCGCATATAAAAAAGTCAAAATCCAGCTTTTCAGCTAATTGGTAGGTTAGAGCTAGCCAGCTAGGGCATATTAGAAACCGCTAAGGCTTTGCTCCAGAAACCTAGACTACTACTAAAGGAGACTACACCTAGACTACTACTAAAATTTAGTTTGTGTCATTTGGAAGAACTGTACTTTTAAAACAATTAATACAGATTTTTCACAGCCTTTTCATAACTTGCATGCATGATTCTTGAAATATTTTGATTGAAAACAATGGGCTGTCAGCCATCTTGGATTATTCAGGATATGCGCATGTTACATTACAAGTGGGGTCATGCAAACTCTTGATCTTAATTTATAAACTTTACAATCAACAAAACGATTGAAGGTACAGAGTCCCAAAATTAAGTCCTACCTACATATTACATTAACATTGTAAAACAATAGAGGTTACAACTTTAACAAAGCTACAATACAAAATTACAACACACGATCAATGCGTTCCAAACCATCCTTACACTTTCCAAAGTTAAATATGAACTAGACATGGACATATATTGCAATCCTTACAAAATTACAAAAAAAGATTTATACATATAGTTGAGTCAACATTGTTCAGCACAGACACAGTTACAGAATACAGTAAACATCCTAAACATGCATGTGCTCCAAGCTGTCCCTGCATTTTCCAAAGATACTACCATTTTCGAGCTTCCGTGAAGCGTGCATTTATAACTAGGTTTTAAAACGTTTCTTCAGCATGAGTTTGTCATTCAAAACTTTTTATTTCGCTCTTAAAACATTTTGTGTTGACATAATAACTTCTGTGGGCGTGGAGTAGAACATATTGTTTTGCACGCGAAACTTTGAATTTCGGCGTCAAAACTCAAAAGGGCACTTGTATTACAGAGGTTTGTTACGTAAACATATCCAGAAGGTGCTATAAATCTGTTATTTCGCTTTCTATAGCAATTTTGTCAGTATAAAGTCAGTCCGTGTGAAAAATAAGAAATTTTCGCGTGCAAAACAATGTGCTTGACACCACGCCCACAAAAGTTATTATTGCAAAACAAAAAGTTATGATTGACAAACTCATGCTGAAGAAACGTTTTGAAACGTAGTTATAAATGCACGCTTCACGGAAGCTCGAAAATGGTAGTATTGGTGCAAAAAAGCGTTTTAATTGCTTTAAGAAGAATTTGTCAGGGAAAATGTGTTTTAAACCTTAACTAAACTGATGTTAGTCCTGAAAAATTGTTTTGACCCCATTTTTATGTCCTGAAAAAATTTTAAGTTCTAACCCCCCCCCCCCGCGCCAAAAATTTTTGGAAAAAAAAAAATTCGAGCAAGGGATTATTAAAAAAAATAATCGACACAAGCAAAAAAGTTTGAAAAAATAATCGTACATGTTGCAAATGGACCACTCCCCATCATTTGCTAATGATCCATTCCTTATACGCTTCCGTACGCACGTGAACGCACGTGTATCCTCCCTGAACAAGCTAAACTTTTGCGGTGGGTAAAATACAAATAAACTAGAAGTTACTATCGCAAGGAAAGTGCTGTCTCACCCCTAAGGGATCAAAGACAGCATGCGTAATTTGCTGGATAAGGGGCTGTTTTATATATGATCCCGCTTTGCCATGACGAGATGTGAGCCGGGGTTATTTTGATGTATTGAAACAAGTCACAGTGCAAAATTCATTATTTTCTTGAGATAGATTAATTAGTTAACTGTAAACGAAACATAATAACAGTCTTCTGGAACTACAAGATCTTCTCCACAATATTTGAATTCTCTTAACCAGCATTTTAACTTTTGTTTAGCCTACTGACTTATTTCAACACATCAAAATAATGACATCCCACCTTCCATCATGTAAACAGCCCCTAAGACACCTGTTCAGTATGTAGGAAAAGTGCAATTTGAATATCAAACACCTTGCAAATTCGAACTGAATTGCAAGCAAAATCCCCAATCTCAGCCAAAATATTACATAAATCCGCAATCCGCTGTATTAATAAGATTGGTGGAATCCAACAACCTATTCACCCCCCCCCCCTTATAACTTCTTGCTTTTGTATGTACATTTATAACACTGTCAGTGGTGAAGTCATTGCAACAGATCATGCTATGCAAGTTTTTAATAATTTGCATTAGTCAAATAGATGCAGGTTTATTGGCGTGGCATGACCAGTTGCCATGGCAAGCTTGCCACTGAATATCAGACAAAATCATATTATATATAAATGATAATACTTGAATGAATCATTGGACATGTAGAATTTAAT
>CACRXK020005411.1:0-28151 GCA_902702795.2 Paramuricea clavata
ATAACCACGAAGATTGTGAAGGATGACAGGAATGCGTCCAGTAAAACTATAGTTTTACTGGACGCATTCCTGTCATCCTTCACAATCTTCGTGGTTATGACTCCCACCTGATTATGCAAGGTCTTGGAAAGCTAAAGAATAAGGAGATCAACTGCATCCCCAACAACACTGAAAAGTATATTTCCTTCTCCATCGATAAGCTAGATTTTATTGACTCACTTCAGTTTATGAACGCTTCTCTCGAACGGCTTGTCTCAAACTTATCCAAGAATGGTGCGGATATGTTTCCCATTCTCCAGAGATATGTTGAATCTGAGAAAGTGCTCTTGTTGCTGAGGAAAGGCGTGTATCCGTATGACTACATGGACAGTGTGAAAAAGTTCGACAAAGAAACTCTGCCTCCTCAAGAATGCTTCTACAGTATTCTAAACGATGAACACGTTCCCGATGCTGACTACGACCACGCTACTCGCGTTTTTGAGGCTTTTAACTGCCAAAGTATGGGAGACTATCATGATTTGTACTTAAAATCTGACGTTCTGCTCCTTGCTGATGTATTTGAAAACTTCCGAAACGTCTGTTTAAAAGCATACAATCTAGATCCTTGTCACTTTTACACAAGTCCTGGATTGGCGTGGCAAGCTTGTCTAAAAATGACAGAAGTGGAACTAGAGTTATTGACTGATCCAGATATGTATTTATTCATCGAAGAAGGGCTTCGTGGTGGAATATCCATGATAAGTAACCGTTTCAGTAAAGCGAACAATCCGTACGTCCCTGACTATGACCCTCATCAAGACTCATCTTACGTGATGTATCTCGACGCTAATAATCTTTATGGCTGGGCTATCACACAATCTCTACCAACTGGTGAATTCGATTGGTTAAATGAAGAAGAGATCCCCAACCTTGACATCACACAAATTCCCGATGACTCTGAAGAAGGTTATATTCTCGAAGTCGACTTAAAGTATCCTAAGGAGTTACATGATCTACATAATGACTATCCGTTGGCTCCTGAAAAGATGAAGATTTCTCCTGAAATGCTATCACCCTATTGCAAACAGCTCTCGGATGATTTAAAGCTCGGAAGTGTCGCAGTCCCCAAACTAGTACCCAACCTCAACGATAAGACCAAGTATATTGTACACTATCGTAATCTAAAGTTATATCTCGAGCTGGGAATGGAGCTGACAGAAATTCACAGAGTCTTGGCGTTTCAACAAAGTCCATGGCTCAAAGCGTACATAGATTTCAACACAGAAAGAAGAAAGCACGCCGCGAATGACTTTGAGAAAGATTTCTACAAGCTGATGAATAATGCGGTGTTCGGAAAGACCATGGAGAATCTGAGAAAGCGAGTCAACGTCAAGTTGGTCAATGATAAGACAAAGCTGACAAAACTAACTGCCCGTCCATCGTTTGACTCTTTCCGTATTTTCTCTGAGGATCTCGCTGCTGTGAATATGAAGAAGACAAAGCTATACTTAAATCGTCCGATTTATGTAGGATTTTCAATTCTAGATCTCTCAAAGGTGTTGATGTACCAGTTTCATTACGAATATATGAAACAGAAGTTTGGTGCTAACGCTATGTTGCTTTTCACGGATACGTATGGAAAGCCATAGGTGTCTTAAGTGGTTAAATTTCATTTCATCCGGTGCTTTTAGCATTATACGTGGTGCTTTTATCGTTATACGAGGTGCTCTCGACATTATACGCGGTACTCGCAACATTATGCGAGGTGCTTTTAACATTATACGCGGTGCTTGAGACATTATACGCGGTGCTTCGGACATTATACGCGGTGGTTGAGACATTATACGCGGTGGTTGAGACATTATACGCGGTGCTTTTAACATTATACGCGGTGCTTGAGACATTATACGCGGTCGGTATAACGTTATACGCGGTGCTTTTAACCTTATATGCGGTGCTTTTAGCATTATACGCGGTGCTGTAACTACTTGCTGTACTTTCAACATTATACGCGGTGCGTTTATCACTATTCGCGGTGCTTTTATCGTTATACGCGGTGCTTTTAACATTATACGCGGTGCTTTTAACATTATACGCGGTGCTGGAGACATTATACGCGGTGCTCGAGACATTATACGCGGTACTCACAACATTATGCGAGGTGCTTTTAACATTATACGCGGTGCTTTTAACATTATACGCGGTGCTGGAGACATTATACGCGGTGCTCGAGACATTATACGCGGTACTCACAACATTATGCGAGGTGCTTTTAACATTATACGCGGTGCTCCGGACATTATACGCGGTGCTTCGGACATTATACGCGGTGCTTCGGACATTATACGCGGTGGTTGAGACATTATACGCGGTGGTTGAGACATTATACGCGGTCGGTATAACGTTATACGCGGTGCTTTTAACCTTATATGCGGTGCTTTTAGCATTATACGCGGTGCCTTTATCACTATTCGCGGTGCTTTTATCGTTATACGCGGTGCTTTTAACATTATACGCGGTGCTTTTAACATTATACGCGGTGCTGGAGACATTATACGCGGTGCTCGAGACATTATACGCGGTACTCACAACATTATGCGAGGTGCTTTTAACATTATACGCGGTGCTCCGGACATTATACGCAGTGGTTTTATCATTATACGCAGTGCTGTAACTACTTGCTGTGGTTTCAACATTATACGCGGTGCTTGAGACATTATACGCGGTGCTTTTATTATTATACACGGTGGTTTTATCATCATTATATTCGGTGAGCCAGTACTTTTGGTCAGCGTTTTGGAATTTGGATGTCGGATATATACGTCGTGTAATCATCTGGACACAGATCCGGCGCTGTCAAAATGGCGTCAGAAATTGCGTCCGTCTTACAAAAGTTGAATCTTGAGCTATTAACTGAAAAGTTTGATATAATAATAATAGCTTTATTCATCCATCTTAAGATAAAAAAGTACAATGGACTTACAATTACTTGTTTAAGAAAGTATATATGCTGTGGGTATGTCTTTATATTACAAATTGTTGTAAGATAACTTAGAAAACTAACTAAGAAGTTAAAACTAATAAGTTCTTTAAACTAATAAGTTCTTCCAATAAGTTAAAATTATTTATACATATTTACAAGCTCTTCCTGAAAAAGAATGTTTATGCCTTTCAGTTCCTGAGAAGAATGATATATTGCGATTCCGGTCAATGTTCCTTAAATAGTACCGATTGTTAATTAATTTTGGAAAAACACTGCGACAGGGATGGTTTGGATCGTTCATAAACCTATCAACTTCTCGACTAGTTGCCTCTTCCCTTCTTTCGTTCAGCGGTGGTAGGTAATCTTTTTCCAGGCCAAGGATTCTTAAGCTCCTGGATTGAACCCGCTCTATTTCATCTCGCAGGTAATTAGGCAGTCCCGCCCAGACAGGTGATGCATACTCGAGAATTGGTCTTATTTTGGATTGATAGGTAATAATACCGACTTCAGCTGGTAACTGCGATTTCCGGCATTCTCTAAGATAGTAAAGGCGTTTATTTGCTTTACGTGTAATCTCTTCAACATGTGCGTTCCATTTTAGATTATTTTGGAACGACACGCCAAGTAATTTAAAAGCGTTGACCCTTTCTATTAACTCATTTCCAATACGAAGACGTGGTGGTTTAGGTATAGCGTCCGTGAAAGAGATCCACATGTCCTTAGTTTTTTTAGCATTAATTGCCATTTTATTTAACACCGCCCAGTTATTTACTTCATTGATAGATTGTTGTAAATTACTATTAGAATCTACGCTCACTATTTGGTGTTGTGTGCAGTCATCTGCATACTTATTCGTACTGACTTTTAGTTGTTCTGGTAAGGCGTCCTCCAAATCATCAATGTAGGTATTAAAAAGAATGGGAGATATTACAGAGCCTTGCGGGACTCCGGCCGGGCATGTTGCAATGGATGATAAGGTACCATTGAGATTTACTTGTTGAACTCTTCCGGAAAGGAAACTTTTAATCCATAACCAGAAGGGTTTATTTATGTTCATAGCTGCTAATTTGTTCAAAAGAATATTGTGATCCACAAGGTCGAAGGCCTTACGAAAGTCAATGAAGGCCGCATGAACCCCCATTTTGCCTGTTTTTGAACAATCAGTGGCATTAAACCAGGTTTGGGTAGTTGATATTAACGCAGAGACTGTGCTTCGATGTTGAGTAAACGCGTGCTGGTTATTCTTAATTTTCAGATCTTCAATATTTAACTGGAGCTGGATCTTTTCCAGGATCTTGGCAAGATGGGGTAAGACTGATATCTGGCGGAAATCATTGTTAATGTCTCTCGGTGGTTGCACTTTAGGAACAGGGGAAATTAGGGCATGTTTGTAGAGTGATGGATAACAACATTGACTTATACTACAGCACACAATGTCATAAACCACAGGAGCTAGGTCTTCGTGGTATTGTTTGAGCATCCATGCAGGAACCTTATCAATGCCAGTTGCTTTTCTTGGATTAAGATGTTTTAAGACCGCTTTAACTTGGCCAATAGAAGGAAGAGGTGGTTTGTTATTCTTATGTGGATGGTTCACTTCAGGTATTTTAAAGGCGACATTCGTGTACCGGTCCGACCATGGTTTAGTGAAGGCTTTCTGAAGTTTTTCAGCTAAGTCGGATAAGTCTAGGTTTTCGGGCCTGTGTGGAAATTGGGTGTGGGTTGTGTTTTCGGCATTTACTAAAGAGTAGATACAGTTATACCACTTCGATTGATTCGAGGTACGAAATTCTGAGGCCTTGGACTGATAGTAGGTGGCTTTAGCTTTAGCTATAAGATTTGCCACTTTCTCGCAGAGTTGTTTGTATCTTGGCTGATCACCACGAGAAAAGGCTTTCTGACGAGCTTTGATTTGCATTTTAATATTACCAGTGATCCACGGTTTATCAGAGTGATGTATTCTGATGGTTTTTTTCTGGTAAGAACTCGTCAAGCATCTTGATTATAATGGAGTTATAAGCTGATACTTTCTCATCCACATCCAGTGCTGAATATACAGCAGTCCAATCTTCAGAAGCCATATTCAGGGAGAGGTCATTTAAATTTGCTCGTTTCATCAATCTAATTTTTTTTGACGTAACCGGAGTTTTCTGTCTTTTAATGGGCTTGATTAGAAGACATTGGTGGTCGGAGCGTCCGATTGGGGGAAGATGGCTAACAGTGTCAAAGAGAGGGAGCATATTTGTAAGGATTTGATCAAGAATGTTGTGTCCTCTAGTCGGTTTAGTTACAGATCTTTTTAAATTAAATCTGTTACATAGTTCTCTTAATTTTAGTTGATTGAAGTCCCCAGCTATAACAATTCCAGATGAAGGACGTTCGCGCAAGAGACTATCTATACAAGTAGTTAAGGAGAAGATAACACCAGATATTGTGGGAAAGCTTTCTTTAAGTGAGTTTAAAAAATTAGGACTACAAAATCGCAATGACATAATGACATTAAGACTAGAATGTGCAAAGTATGGACCAGAGAAACCGCAAAGAAGTAAGTCAAATGAATGTGGCGCTCCTCAGTTTGATATTCCTCGCACCCTTTTGGAGTGTTATCTTGATCAGAATTTAACGATCGATGCAATTTGCAAGATTCTTTGTGTATCAAAAAGCACAATATATCGCAGAATGAGACAGTATGGCCTTAGTAAGATGGAATTTTCTGATATTTCAGACGACAATTTAGACCGTCAAATTAAAGAAATAACCCAAGAATTTCCTCACTCAGGGGAAGGTCTTGTGAAGCAGTTGCTATTGGTTAGAAACATTAAAGTTCAACGATGGCGGCTACGTGATAGCCTTCATAGGGTTGATAGTGAGGGTATTGCCCAAAGATCGAGAGGAAGGTTGCACAGGAGAACATATCATGTTCAAGGTCCAAACCACCTTTGGCATATTGACACAAACCACAAACTTATTCGTTGGAACTTCATTATTATTGGAGGTATTGATGGTTTCAGTCGTTTGCCTGTTATGCTGCAGTGCTCGGACAACAACAAAGCAGATACTGTATTGGCGTGTTTTGTAGATGCTGTTAATGAGTATGGACTACCTAGTAGAATTCGGACTGACAAAGGCCTTGAAAATGTGGGGATTGCACAGTTCATGATTCAAAATCGAGGTTCTAACCGTGGAAGTGTTATAGCTGGGAAGAGCACACACAACCAGAGGATTGAGCGTTTGTGGAGAGATGTTTATGAAGGATGTTTGAGCTTTTTCTATCAGCTGTTCTATTTTATGGAGGAAGAAGATATTCTTGACCCTTTGAATGAATTACACCTGGCTGCGCTTCATCATGTATTTGTCCCCCTAATTAATGAAAAACTGACTGTTTGGAAAATAGCTTGGGCTCACCATCGAATGCGCACAACCAGGTCAACACCTGCACAGTTATGGCTTACAGGTCAAGTTAACAATCGCGTAGGACTCGAGGCTGTCCTTACACCAATTGAAGATCCTGATGGAGAACTAGATGAAGGAAATGAGGAACAATCTGATGGGGATAGACCAGTTTTCCTTCCATTACTATCAGGTCTTCCTGAAGCTTGCCACAATGAACTTAATACCCAAACCTGGACCAAATCAAACAATG
This sequence comes from Paramuricea clavata, assembly GCA_902702795.2. Lineage (NCBI taxonomy): Eukaryota > Metazoa > Cnidaria > Anthozoa > Malacalcyonacea > Plexauridae > Paramuricea > Paramuricea clavata. Next base: position 6,606 of record CACRXK020005411.1, read on the forward strand.
GGATTGATGACTTTGTCAAAGCACTGGATATCATTAGAAGGCACGATGTGTAACCAATTAACTTGCAATTAATGAAATTTTCATTTTTTATCTGGGAAGTAGGCTGATAATATAGGGATGGCTATCTCGCAAAACATTTCAGTTGGAAAAAATACACATCCCTATGAAAAACAGATGTCTGAAAGGTTACCGCGGTAAATATGTTAAAATAATAATAAATAATGTTTCTTAATAAGGGTCCATTCACAAAGGATGTCCAAGCCGAGTGGGGGTAGGGGCATTTGGAAAATCAGGTCAAACTCGGAGATAGGGGGGGAGGGGGGTTTTAGCAATCTGGATGTCCGAATTTAAAAAAAAATCAAAAACAAATCAAAAAGAGATTTGTTTTTGAATATTTTGCCTTTATTTTGAACTATCCTTCCCATTGTGAAATTGGCATTTTGAACACTTCATAATAGTATCCTTCAAATAATATTTCCTTCAATGATGAATTCAACAGTGTCGTGAAATAATAACTTAATTAATGCTGATTTAATTATTGCATGTCTTAATTATTGAAATTTAAATATTAAATATAGATATTTATAATTTCAATGACACCAAAGTATTTTGCACAATAGGCAATTCCAGCTTTTAGTCTATGCTTGCAGGGGATGATGGGAAGTAAGGTATCATATTGCCAATTTTGCTGAAAAATTTCAATAAAAACTACCGAAACATTTCAATATTTACAAGTATAAGCTATCAGTCTGTGTTTACACGGCCACCATTTTTATTTTATCAGCAATGTGATACCTTACTTCCCATTGTCCCCTGCACACATAAACTAAAAGCTGGAATTGCCTATTAGCCTTTCAAAAATTAGAACCAAAAATCAAATCTGTGTAGAACTGTACAGTGTTTTATCAAAGGTGCATTGTTAAATATTTCCAAAAAAGGCATTGGCAAATGCATAGTCATATAGGGAGTAGAGATGATCAGGTGCCGGCATAGGGATAAGGTGTGTAGCATGTGGTAGTGTGAGGGCACAAATGCAAGTATTGGCTGTTGGTATGAATTTGTTGGCTGCTGCTACGTCTATAAAATTGATGTTTGGCTGAATTGTGAATCCTAGTGGTGGTTCTTCATCAGCACATGTCGTAAACATTAGTATATGAGCCAGGCTAATTGCGCCCCGTCGTCCACCTAGAAATATAATACAATAATCTTATAAGTATGTTACATACTGTATGACACATATTACTAAACAGTAGTTCTACAGTACTTCTTTTAAACTGAGCAAATTAAGGGACAATATCCAGATGACCCCCACTCCAAAAATAATCAATCATATATATTCATATGCTAATTTGCACTATATATTTTTAATTATTATTTACCACCATTTACTTACTTGCAACTTGTCTTAAATATTTAAGAAATTCGGCGTAGATCTGATTTTCGAATTGTCTCTTGTTTGACCCTTCTTCACTGAACATAGTCTTCAACAAGCTTGTTAGACTTCTCATCGTTAAGGTCTGGGTACTGGTAGGTTTAAGAAGATCCAAGAATATTGGAAGTTTACAGCCAAACTAGAAAGATAGATAATTCATGTTATTCAATAAAAATAGATGCAATGGAATAACCTATATTTTGTGTAGATATATTATATAATTTTGTTCTCTGAAGCAACCTGTGATTTGAAACAACCTGCATGGAAATAATTTCGGTCCCAGCAGAAAAAAATCTACTGTATATATGTATAATTATTGGAAAGTTTTCATGGATAAATTTTGTTGAAACCAACCACAATTTCTAATCTTTTTGGTGAAATTGGGTCTTAGTTTCTCTTGTCAGCTTATCACTTTTCAGTCAACATTTTTATATATACTTTTTGACATCAGTTCTAAACTCACTTGATATATTCCAACTTTCTTCAAACCTTGTTGCAACTCGGATATACACGCTTCATTAGTCCCCTCAGCAGAGAAGACTTTCTTCTTTATTTCCTCATCAATAAAGGTTGGAATTTTTCCATTTTGAATAATGCTCAAACCTGTTGCAAAAAAGGGACAATGTCAAGTTCCAATGAAATGAGGAGGGTGTGCCCAGTATTTTCTATTCAGGAGAAAAATATGAAACAATAAATGATATTACAGAGGTTTATTTCATGTAGATTGAATCAAATTTACTGGATAAAGTGTCATTTTATAGCCTCACTATATCATTGATCAAATTCAGAAATCTAATCAAGCTAAATTGTAGCAAATGGTGCACTCAGACCAACGTCCCATTTAGGCAGGGCTTTTTCTCTGGTTTGCAAGGTTGCACTCACACCGACAATCTGATCCAACTGGCTCCCATTATGAAATGCTTAATTAATAAACTATTTACATCATATTTAAACACAATAGCTTACCTAATATTATGCCAACAGGTTCGTACTTCTCCTTCAATAAAATTCTAAGTCCATTGTCAAAAAATTTCTCCTTTATTTCCCTCAGGACTAACCGAAAGAATTCTTTTCTCGGTCCACCATAATCTTCTGCAACCTGTAATCACAAAGTGTGCAACATATACAATAAGGGATATGATTTCCTCTAATGAGTACTATCTGCATATGGTACACAGATTCATATTAGTTGGATACACTGATGACATAAACTTATTGGAAATGATATCTCTACATTTTGCACTATTGTACACTAATTAACCCGTATTAAGCTGGCAATACCATTACAAATGTTCCGTTAGCATGTTAAGCATATTTCCAGTTAGGAGGTGAGCGGGGGGGGGAATGGGTAGGGGGGAGGCAAACAAAGTTTTACCTTTTTTCTTATAAATAGGGGGTCAAAAAAGTTTTAACCTAGAGAAAGGGGGGAGGGGGTTCAAAAACGCTTTTGAGGCTTAAATATCATGTCTAGAGTTCTAAATTATATAATTGCAAATGCCCTTTTGTTGAATATTATGATTTATATGGAAGTTGAGATATTTTAATATTTTAATATAAATCACAAATATGCCTACATTTAATAGTATACGGTATATGTTGTAGTTAAATTTAGATTTTAGGTGTAAATCTGTTTAAATCTATTCCATTTAGCTGTATGAAGACGGGCCGTAGGTTAGGGTTATGGTATATTAGGGTTAGATTTTTGAGAGAAATGTGGGACAAATGGTACATTGCAAAGTAGCAACACATAATATATATTTTTGAATCATATTCACCAGGGTAAAACATACTGGGCTATGTTAAACAGATTGAGCTATTATCTAACTTTACCTGCAATGCACATCTGTTTCATTGCTGTTAATTTTTCAATCCATACTGGGGGGAGTCAGAAACGTTTCTACTTTTATCAAGGAGAAGGGGGCACAAAGTTTGCCTTCAATCTGGAAGGGGGGGGGGGTCAAAAAAGTTTCCATTCCTTATTTTCCCAATTTACCAACACTCCCCCACCCCCTCAGTAATGACCATTTCCTTACAAGTTATAAAAGCAACAGTTGGAAAATATTACCGGATTAAAAAATATTACAATTTTTTGACAATTATTAGCAAATTCGTACCTCGCCATAGAATTGAACTTGTAAAGTTCTCCTATATTCTGTAAGAAACAAAATTTCATCAATTGCAGTCGTCATGAGATTATGCCGGTCAACCATGATGAAGTTGGTCACTCCTTCATTCACTTCATCTACAGACTGAACCTCCAATGCTCTTCCTATCACCATTCTGGGTTGAAAATGTCGTAGAATTTCAACAGGATTCAATATAGTATGCTGTTGACAGTAGGTAATAGTGCTGTCAACAATTTCATCTACTGATTGCCCATTATTGTTGGCTGCTGCTGGTGTGTGTGTTAGGTCAACAACTGGAATGGATGATGACAGAATAACAGATGAAGAGGCATTTGAAGTAGAGGATGGTGATGAGGAATCACTGACAGTGGTAGTTGCTGAAACTAATGAGGTGTGGGTATTTGGTAATGAATTGTTAGGGATGCTTGAGGAGTTGGTGGATTGCTTGAGGAGTTGGTGGATTGCTGGACAATCGGTTGGGTGACAGATAGTCCTGCTGTAGATGTAGATACTGTTGTTGTAGTTACTGTGGTGGTATTGGTGGCAGAGGTTTCAGCAGGTGGCAATGTGTCTACTGTACCAGTATTAGTATTTTGGCCATCATCATCATCACTTGGCTCCAACCTCTGGGTACAAGACCATAAGTGATCGTGAAGATTGCGGACAAGGACATCCTTGTTACACACATAACATTTTTCTTTCACTTCTGACTTACTTTCAGCCACTATAGGTTGTGTTGACAAAGACTTATGTATTGGTCGCACGTAAATCTTCCCTTGCCCTCCGCCCAAGTTTGAACGCAGATCTTTTGCACTCCAGGAACAATCGATGACAGTCAGATCCCGACAGTTCGGTTGACAGCGCATCATTTCAAATTCTCCACATGTTTTCAGTTCTGGAAATCCACAGGCATTTCCAGTGGCGTCTTTTTCATCGGAAGTAATTTTATTTACTACAGTCTGTTCGTCATCTTGTGTATCCAACTTTATCTTTTTCAATCCTAGACCAGCTTTGAATGGAATGCCGTCTGCCACGCAAACAAACGTCAGTGTTCATGGAGATCGCAGTAGCTTTGAAGCAAAGATCGCAGTAGCTTTGAAGTTCTTTGATCAAACTTTTAATCACAAGACTTTTATCACAGAAACTTTGATAATGTAAATAAGCTCTTTGGATCTATGTGAGAATTTGTTGGTGGAATTGTAGAAATTGGCTCTGCTGCAGTAATGTTGCATCACCAGTTGCAACAGACCTTAGAAGCCCTCAGGTCCATAATGCTTATGTGTTTTGAAAACTGTGTGACATGTTAAGTACTTCTAAGATCTATATTCAGCACAATATTTAGTACTGACAAAACATTTAACTTACCATCATGGTATAGTATTTGAATTAAAAAGGAACATGTTTCAGGTTTTTGATTCAAGTACCAAAAAATGCACTAAGTCAGTACGACACAGTAAATATTACACTGCAACCTTGCAAGCCAGGGTAGGTAAAGACCCTGGCTTGCAATGTTGATTACACTGTTGACTATTGATTGTACTATACAGTCAAGGCTCTTCGCGCATCGCAAAGACCAACTCGCAAGCTCGCTGCAAGTATGTTCATCCAATCACAATGCTCAAAACTTTATTTTAGTTAGATGCAATCACTCGCAGCGAGCTTGCAAGTTGGTTTTGCGATGAGTGGGAAAGAGGCTTTAGTCAGTTACCAGGTTTATTTCTTCTTTTGGCGTTCCCTCTCTCTCTTTGGTGTCCAAAATAGTCTTCAAGGACATCTTGCATAAACCTTTCAGTAAGCCCTTACTGAAATCCCTCCAACAACAGAAATGTGATTGCCTCTATGTGAGAGTGACATGACATGACCGATAGCGGGTCAACTTTTCGGTGTTCGTTGATTTCGTAAATTTGCTACCTCTTAATAGGTGCAAAGTCAATCAAACATATTATCAAATTGATCATAAAGTTTAAGTGTTTCTGTGGATATATTTGTGAGCAGTTTATCGTTGGAATTATTCTCATATTTTGGATCCCCCGTCTTGGTTGTCAATTTCGTTGTGTCTCGCTACAAATCGTGAATTTTGGTTTTCTGTCATTATCTCATCTTCCATGTATCTCTCTCTGTGTACTACGTTTTCTGTTCCTGTCATCGTGTCAAGTTTTTGGTGTCTTTTGGTTCAACAGAATTTAAACTATGCTCATTTTATTATTTTGACTGTTGGAAATTTTGTATATTCACATTACATCTAGCGTCGTCTGCCATGACAACAACTATGTACAAGTGATTGCCTGTCGTCCACAGTCAAAGTCCTAAAACTATATATCATATTGTGACTTTTTTATATCTCCAATTCTTTGCGATACTGCAATTTCCCGGTAATTACCATATTTAACGTTTTTCTAATTTATTCACAAATGTGTATTGATCACTTTTATGCTTGCAAGATCGTCTTTCTTGAACTTTAGCCTTGGTCGCTGATATCTGAGACCATCTTCACATCAGCTGCAGGATTTCCCCTGACAATAATCATTGCCGTTCAGCTATGGCATTTGTTGCATTGATTTTCACCCCACGTAATTTACTGATCATACTAAATATATACCTCTACTTATCAAGTTTTCCAGAGCCTTGTCCCATTCTACTCCGACTACTCCCCATTCTACATTCAACTTTCACCTCGCTGACTGGGATTCTCTGCATGAGACACTAAACCATCTTGATCTTTCCCCTGACACCACCTGTGACGATATCAATGCTGATTGGCTACAATGGAAAGGCTTATTTCTCGGCGCGGCTGCTAAACACATTCCACAAAAGACATTTAAAAGACGTAGCACTCCCCCATGGTTTGACGGTGAAGTAAAACATCTACTCAATCAAACAAACTGGTTCCGACGAAATGCTAAGCGTAGGTTGTGCTCCAAGCTTTGGGAAAAGTATCGAGAGTTACGAGACGTAACAAAATACGTCATCACCAACAAACGAAAACAGTTTTTTGAATCCATGCCCGCCTGCCTTATTGAAGTCAAGTAGCAATAAGTTTTGGTCAGTGTTTAAGTCCGTTCTTAAGACCCCGAGTGTTCCCAACAAAATGACTTGGTCTGATCATGATGGAGTAACCTGTACAGCCAACAACTCAGCCGACATCGCCAATCTACTAAATCGCTATTTCTACTCCGTTTTCCAACCTTCTCATAGTAATGATGAACATACTCTTTCCAACTTGACTGACAACTCCATCACTAAATCGGATGCAATCTCCAACATCATGCTAACATCCGAGGAGGTCTATTACATTCTTGCAGCTCTTGATGAAAACAAAGCGACTGGACCGGACAAAATTACCGCTAAATTGTTGAAGATCTGTGCATCAAGCGTTTGTTCGTCTTTATGTGACATGTTGAACAAAAGCTTGTCCATAGGTAAACTTCCGTGCGAGTGGAAACTTTCAAACATAATTCCAATTCCCAAGAAAGGCCCTGCTGACGAAGTATCAAATTACAGACCAATATCTCTCTTGTTTTTGCTCTCTAAAGTTTTTGAACGTTGCGTCTATAACCAACTTATATATCGTGTCTCCAATCAACTTCACCATCTACAATTTGGTTTTCTCAAAGGCACGTCGACCACCTCTCAGCTTCTGCGTGTTCTTCATGATATAAACAAGTTGTTAGAAAACCGAAGCCAAGTCGACTCGGTTTATCTGGACTTCGCAAAAGCATTTGATAACGTCAACCATAACCTTCTGTTAGTTAAACTCCAGAGGTTTGGAATAAGAGGTGATCTTCTGCTATGGTTCAAAGACTACCTCTCACGTCGCTACCAAAGAGTAACAGTTCTTGGTGAGTCGTCCCATACTCTCCCTATTCTATCTGGAGTTCCCCAAGGTTCAATTTTAGGACCCCTACTGTTTCTGGTATTTGTGAATGATCTTCCTGATTCAATTTTAACCCAATCGTCTGTGGCTATGTTTGCCGATGACACGAAGTGTTACCGTCTCGTGAACAAGTTAGCTGACTGCGAAAGTCTGCAAAATGATCTAAATAAACTTGTGACATGGTGCAATGATTGGAGGATGGACTTGAATCAATCCAAGTGCGGGGGTTCTTAGCATTACTAGAAGTCGTCAACCAATTATCGCAGAATATCAGCTTATTGATACTTCTGTCATTCGCTTAAGTCATTAACTACCCAGAAAGATCTTGGGATCATTATTTCCAATGACCTGAAATGGAACAAGCAAGTTCATGGCACGGTATTAATGGCACGGTATTAAAGGCAAACATGATGCTCGGCTTCATCCGATCAGCCTCTGACATCAACAACATCCAAGATTCGTTACCTGTCTTTGGTTAGAAGCAAATTGGGGTATGCCAGTCAAGTGTGGGCACACCAAACAGTAACTAACATCGCTTCAATGGAACGCGTCCAACATCGTGCCACCAATTTCATGCTTTCCCTCCCTTATAGATCAGACAAAGTTGTACAAAGACCGACTCCAGTCTATCGGTATTCTTCCCATCTGCTATTGGCTCGAGTTTCTAGATTTAGTTTATCTCTACAACTGTGTTGTTAATGACTCTGATTCAAACATCTCAATACGGGTTTCTAATTGTAGAACCAGAAACTCTAATTCCGACAATGGTATTCTACTAAATGTACCTAAATCTAAGACTGTTAGCTTTCAAAACAGTTTTTACGTAAGAGCACCCAGCGTTTGGAACATTCTACCCGATATCTTCAGAGACACTACAAGATCTACAGCTTCCTTTAAAAGTTTACTATTTAGATACTACTTTAACCTTCTCGAACACGTCTACAACCCAAACAATCCTAGAACCTTTAAATCGGTGTGCGTCAAATGCCACTCTACTCGTTCTATTCAAAATTTATCTTTCAGATCATGGTTGTGAAAGCCAAAGGGGAGGGTCAACCCAAAAATTGATTGAAAAGTGAAAAAAAAAATTGTGCCAAAACAGAGGTTTAGACCTTTGTTTAGCTATTGCAGATTGATTTACATCTATTTTCTAACTTTTTCTATGTTTTTGAGCAGTTTTTACCAACTGCATGTATATTTCTCTTTCGTTGCCATGGAAACTGAAGAGCATTTTTTTAAAATTTTGGCCGCTCCTTTGTTAAAATCTACTGCTTTGTTCAAAATTGAGAAGAAAGTACAAGTAAGGCCTGCTGGCTTTGTGTTCAGCGGTGTTCAACACAAAAATTGCATTATGGGACACGAAAGCACGCTTTCACGAGCACGCTCACTAATGCCAGTTGATTTCAGAAGAAATTTTCCTAGTTCAGTAAGCTTTTCAATGCGTAATTGTTGGTTAAATGGTTGGGAACACGAAAAGAAGCATTTATCGAAAGTCAAGGAAAAGTCGTGGCGTTAGTAATGCATGAAAACAAGAGTGTGAAATGCCAGAATCTTAATCAACTGTTAGCAAAGATGTCGGCCATGTTGGGAACATTAATACTGTACAATTGCCTATGTAAAAATAATTATGAATCTGCCAGTGATTCTGATGAAATATTGACACCCACAAGTGCTTCAAGAACAAAACTAAGCCAGCATATGCTCAAGAGTGTGCTGAAAGCGAAGGAATAGCCATTTGACCATCCCAATACAGACTTGTTGATATAAACTGGACAACTGTCATCTGCTCTTTCTGACATCCATAGATGTGAACAAGGTAGGCACTGTGACTTGTTATTATTAAATGTCACTGAATTAATTTCAAATCACTTCAGGTTTTTGTAATGTAGGTAACACTGCTAAATATCTTTGTAGCCCATAATAATATTCAGCATATTTATGTGATAAGCTTTAATTAGTACCATTAGAATAAGCTTTTGTATCCATTAATTGTAACACTTCGATATAGGACATTTGAGGCTTGACGAAGGAGAAGATAGAAGACGGGTTAATGTCAAGGTTGAGAGTCGAATGCAGCACATGGGACAATATATGTAGAGGTGTTGGATACATCTACCAGTGTATCACAAAGGGGAACGTCTTTCAACATTAATCGATGACTTGCGTTCAGCTCTATTGAAACAGGTGGCAGCTACGGAGGTCTCGCTACACTGTGTACCATTATGAACATGCCATGTATGTCAAAAACTGCATATTATAAACAATTATCTGGACCATTCTCCTAGTCTTAGAAAGAGAATGTCTGAGTGAACTGAAAAGAGTGGGTGAAAAGGTTCCTAAACCTGATTTTTGAGCAACAGCGAAAGAGAAAAAGAGGCGTCAAGGGGGAACTTATGTTGTACTAGAAGGGAAGAAGCATTGAAAGATGCTGAAGGTACCACATATGAAGCTGGTGCCTTCTAATTACCTTCAGCAAGACTTTGATTTTGAACTTATGTATATACACCTTACATTTACTCATTGTAAACAATCCCCAAACGTTAAAGCCGTTTTCTCAAAATCGCCCATTTTACCCTTTGAGAAAGGATATCTCTGGAACGATTTAACCAATTGACATGAAATTTTCAGGATTCATGTATTTTACCATTTTCTTGGGGATGAACAGAGGATTTTTAAATATATATTTTCTAACATGAATTATTGCATAAACATGTTAAGCAAATTTGTATGGTATATTTAAAACCTCGTAATCCACTTAGTTTTCAAAATTTTCAAACATCCTCTGTTCATCCCCAAGAGAATGGCAAGATACATATATCCTGAAAATTTCATGTCAATTGGTTAAATCATTCCAGAGATATCTTTACTCAAGCTCAGTCTATCGCGAAACAGCATGTTGCCACTTTATCTGCCTGGTTGCCAATAGCAATGCAGTTTTGGTGTCCAAAAATATATTTTTTTGAATCTTGAGTTCATTAGCTATCTGATGATATATAGTTTGCCATATATAGGTTTATTGTAAAGTGTCCAGTGTGCAGCCTTTGTTCTGTGAGCCTTAGTTTTGGGTTGACCCTCCCCCTTAATGTTTTTGTGCATGTATAGTAATTTGTCTTTTTTGTTGGGACCCCGTTATTGGAGTTTATCTCTGTGGTCAGTCCCAGTCAATGCACTAATAGATATTTGAATAAGTTTAATATTTGTTTGGTGCGGCAAATCTTGTAAAATAAAATAAAATAAAGTACACAGCGATCTTTAAGCCTTCATAGGTTTGAGCAGAGATAAACATTCTCTGCCTTTCATGTGAAAAAAAAAAAAATTTCCTTCACAGGTGAGTGTACCTTCTTTCCAGTTGTTGAGGTAGGTGAGGAAAACGTCTTTCAACCACGTCAAACAATAGTCATTAGGAGAGGAATATGGCATGATGAATGGATTCTTTTTTCTGGTATGCTCAGTCAATGACATTGGTACAGTCAAAAATCCATTCATCATGTCACAGAATTCAGCTGTATCACTAACATCTTGACTTTCATCTTGCTATATGCTGTCAAAACAATATGCTGCAAAGTCAGCTTGGGTAGGGTGTGTAGTGCAAATTCTTCGTCGCTGTAGAACAGAAATCTGCTATATGTCTGAATAGCACATGCTTCCTATCATTCCACATGAGGCAACTTCGACTTCCAGAACCAAAGTTGTAAAGACAGTTCATTGCGGTCTTCAATAAATGTGGGGAATCTGCGAAAAAGAAAATGAATCGTGATGGTGCACAAATATTTGGTCTTTTATACACAACATCACAATCCGCTTCTTCTTAAATAGTGGATTTTAGTCACATGGAAAGCTCGCAAATAAATACAAGGCCAAGTCCTGCCATTTCGAGAGAGCAGAAATTTGCATTTGTATACAGTCGGTTTGAGCATGCGCAGACCTAATTATCCAATCAGAAAGCAAGATTTCTTGTATGAATTTACCATTTGAAAATGGCAGGACTGAAATACGAGTCGCATGTAAATCAATGTAGAGTTGCAGTTGCTAGGTAACAGACACAGCAAGTTGTAAAATTGTGTAAATATAACATAATGTGAACGTAATGTAAAACTTTTTAAAAAATAATAACGAAAAAGACAAGAAAATGAGACAAAATAACAATATGATGATGAATTTTTAAAGCTTCAAGATAAATAAAGCAATATTTTAGGACCAGCAGGACCGCTTAGCTACGCCACTGCTTCCAAACAACTACAATTCTCCAGAAAAGTGGCATAATCCCCTCACAAGAAATGCCAAGGCATGAATAGCAATAGGATCATCACTTTCTTCAGCGAGACTAGCAAAGTTGCTCTTTGGATCTCCCAAATCAATAAAATCAACTAGATCTCACACAGGCTTTCCACATTCTCTTTACTGATACCAGCTTTCAGTTTAAAGTAATTTTTATAGTCCCAAAGAACTTGTTCACTGGAAAGAATAAGGGCACCACTGTTTTGCAATTCCCTGTATAATTGCAACATTTTTTATATCATAATTTATGCAAATTTGCATATGCGAGTAAATCGTTAACCAAGCTCCGGATGAAATTGGTATTGTTGGAAAGCGGAAGTCCTCCTCTTTCGAATGATGCAATTTCTGTTTCCGTACGATGTATAGTTTGAAAGATATATGCGTTTAAAACAACACCACTCGAAATTGCTACTTTTCGACCGGATGAGAATGAGTTAATTGGCGATGTTGTTGTCTTTGAATCGCATTTTAAAGCTAAAAATTTCGAATTACTGCATTCTTTATATTGTCAAGTGTAAAGAGCATATTGAAACTGTGAATGATTCTCTGGTAAAATATCGTATAATATACATGTTCTTACAGTTTCTGGCACCATTTTATGGAAATTAAAAATTGGTAAGTAATGTTTAGACTATTAGCAAAGGCAGTTTACACTGTAAAATGTTTAAGACCGAGTCTTCACTTTGAACTTCCGCCTTGGGCAATTTTCACTATAAATCTTTTGTAAAATGTTTAATTAATTAAGACAGAGTCTGCACAGCAATGCAAGTTCCCGAATCGGTGGATCACTAGATATCAACCTCAGAAAGATATATCTGGAGAACAATTGTCCAATTGACAACTGGCTTGTGAAAACATATGTCATCGTGCAACTGTATCCACTTATTTACGAAAGGCTAAGCAACATGATTGCTTCCCCTGGAGCTAAATTGATGCTGAGATTGTATCAACTATAAAAGGAGAAAACGTTTAATGCAGCAAAGTGGTATTTAGCCCAGTTAAACAACCTACCTGCAGGTACAACCAAGGAAGGGGCAGTTGTGGATTTTTTTGGGAATGAACACAATCGGTTTGTCAGGCACCTTGGCTCTCTATTCAGGCACACATCTGTTAGTAGATGTTCCCATGAGAATTACCCACACAAGATGTTGAGGACTGATAGCTCATCGAATCCAGCTATCGTACAAATTTCTGGAACAAGTAGTAGCATTCAACATAGTGTGATGAATGAAATTAAAAGCTGGTTGGAGAGTGAATTCAAAAGTCAATGTCTTGTGAAGTTATGGAAGGTTCATCAAAGTAAGTGTTACAACATGTAGAAATTGATGACTGCTAATCATTCAAAGACTCACTCAGAACATCAACTACTATGTTCTTGTGATAAAAAGGCAGACATTTTCCATCAACTCACCAGCTAAATATATAGATTATTATTATACTGTAAATTATGTAATTTCTAGGGATGTGCTGTGCCACTTTGTATTGGAGAGAGACAACACAATGGCCGGGATTTTGCTGAAAGACCTCCCCTAGTGCTGCCAGTCGACATAGATTTGTTGGCAAAAGATGGTGTTGTTAAATGTCTTCAGGATGTGCCTCATGTAATTAAAGGAAAGAATTATAGGTGTGCATGGTGTTGTTTTTAGAAAATAATTCTTATTAACAAATGAAATAAAACTTCAGTAAAATTGCTAATGGTATATGCTGTATTATTAATTGCAACAGGTACGAATTAGAGGCTGTCACATACTGGACTGGCAACAAACATTACACAAGCTGCTTTAAAGTAAAATCCAGATGATATTATTATGATGGTCTGGCAATAAAACATTGGAAAGGGCTGCAACCATATTTTGGAACACCAGAAAGATACACTCTATCACACAGTGTTTTTGTTAACACTATCCTAAACTGATATGCTACTATAGAGGCAAATGAAAGTAAATAATGTTTGAGTCCACAAAATCTCTAAGACTAAGGCCAGTTTAACGGTTGTATGCCTTGGTCGAGCTATCTCCCCCCAAGGTTTTTTTGGCCCCATTTGACAGAAAATCCTGGCTATGCTACTGATTAAGTATGACAGAAGAGCAGTATCTAAGCAATCAATCAAGTTTGGCAAATCTTGATTAAGTTCTACCAAGCGAAGCCTTAATGCACATGCATGCATGCCATTCTTTAACAATTAATGTGCAAGACTCTTCCCTTGATGTGTAAAATCATAAGGCATTTGACAAAGTGAAATGTAAATGTATGGTGCATGGGGGCACATTACACATTAAATGATTATCATTGTACTATACAAGCGTTGTATTACTGTATATCCCAGATTAATCAACACACCAAAGTTTGACTGTTTGTGCAAACTTTGCATTCTAAACTGGGGCGGGCCAATTAAAGTAAAAATCTTTATTACCAACATTTTGTCAGTTTGTACTCACAATCAGGTACAAGTCTACTGAACTGAAGCTTTCACATTTTATACTAACTACATCTGTAGCTAGTACATATAACATACTTTATAATGTGGGGTTGGAAAACAAATATGAATCATTGAATATTGATTCACTGGTTATACATATATGGGAACTTATAGACTATACAACATAACCAAAGAACTGATGTTTAGTGCATTTCTATTTGATTGTAAATATATTATTGTATATTAAATGTAAAAAATACTACTTAATATAAATATATAAATATACTCACCAGCAAAATTATGTTGTCGCTTTGTTACACATTTGTATGAAATTTCGCTGTTCAGGATTGCCCAATAACCGAAAATATTTGTATAATAATACATACATTTTATACCGCATGAACATGATGATTTTTTACACCAGTCTGACTATATTTTTCGGTAACAATAGCAAAGTTCAGAAAAAACCTCACTCAGTCACTCTTGGCTAATTCATTTCGCTGTTCAATATCTCTGTTTTATTAATTTCAATTATTTCCGAAGAACGAGGCTTACGAAGAGTCGCGAAGGTATTTCGAACTCTAGGGTAGCCTCAGCCGATGTTATTAAGTGCCCTCCCATTCACCCACATGGATCATCTTTGGAGCAGTGTTTCCATTCTCAAAAAATGATTTCTCCCCAGTAACTCGAAATTTCTTTTTTCACAAAATTTATTTGCAAATTCCTTCCATTTTTTTTAATGATAATTAATTCTTTAATTTACCTGACAATTTTGTATTGAAACACATTTCATTAATTTATAGTAAATAACTGTGTATTTTGGAAGTTAAATTCTGGTTAGAGTGTGTGAACACGTTCATATACATGCCTGGGAACTAGATTGGGATGAGGGAATGAGCTTATTCAGCATGACAGCATAACGTTACTCTTATTAACATATGGCATCTATGTGCCAGATACATTGCATGGCTGCAATGCACATTAACAGTTAAAATAAATCAGCCTAAAATCAAGGAAAATTTACAAATTTGGTTTTCATGACACAAGGTGAGTTGTGGGGAATAAGTCATGTATTGCTTTTGGTGTTTACTCCACCTACAATAGCCTCATTTTCATGTCTGCCTTTTAACAAAACTTCACGGCCTTTCTGATATTATGTATCTCAATTTCACTATATTTGTGAGTGAAACATAATGAACTAACCCACATCAGAACAAGACAAATTAGGTAAAAGTGCAATACACGTCAAAGTCATAAATTAATAAAACACAAGACAAGGCAAAGGTTTCTTGCATGTTTTTATTCTCACTAAAATTGTGGATGCGTACAAATAACATAATTTCTCACTAAGCATCTGAGTGATATCAAGAACAGTTCATCACCTTAAAAATAACATTAATGTAACACAGTATCTATTGGTTAGGTTTTCTCGATATATCCCTGTGTTTTACCAAAATGCATGCATCAATGTACAGTCGTTTTTAATGTTATCAAATGAATGATATAACACACAGGACTGAAAAGGTGGAAAATTTAAAAAATAAGAAACGAAACATATTTCGAGAATATGCATCTTGTAAATCCAACAGTGATTTTGTGTTTGAACATCTAGGATATAAAACATGCATATCTTTTTGTCTTCATTCACTTCCTAAGAAACAAACTTTCCTAAGAGAACACTTTTGGCTTCTAGACTATTGTGCATCAGAGATCTACATGCCCCAGTTTTTTCATTTTTTTTCGAGTCTGGTCACAATAAACTGTTTCTTGATAATATACTGAGTGTTTCATGAGTGCTGCTAAGCTCTTGTGGAAATTAACATCTTTCGATTTATCAATGCTATTAAAGTGGTGACAAAGCCATGCCTCATCGAGTTTGTGCTTGCTCTGATCGAAACCTCGCGCTCAATATCGTGTAAATACTTCGCGATTGTGCCACTGCATGCGAACGGATGGCTATATTTATTACAAGAAAATAATCGTGACTATTTCCGAGCATTAACGTTCACCATGCTAGAAGGTACAATTGAGGATAGTAAATTAATTTGTTATCCCCGGATATATCTAACTTGATTGGACCTGTCGTTTTACTAGTTTTGAATTCGGACTGCACAAGAAAAGCTTTGATCGAGATCAAATATGATAAAATTTGCATGCTCAAAACTGCCGTGATTTGAATTGCTGCCCTTTCTCACCTTCATGATGCAACTATAGAGTGTGCAGTTCCTTGGGGACCTACTTAAAAGCACAAAATCATGAACAGGCCTAAATTTTTTTACACCACCGCTGCATTCTAACTACTTGTCTCTTAGATTTCTAAGCGTTTCTACGATGTGCGCATAAGCGTCGTGTAAAAATTGACGCTGGAAAGAGCAATATGCCCTAATTCGAGACAGATTTTCAAGATCTGCAGATGAATCATTATCACAACATTATAGCTATTGTTGGCTTAAGTTTTCTTTACATCCCTGAGATATTCAATAAAAGTTGTGTACAACTCACTATCATTAAAAAGTGATAAAGAGAAATCCGAATTGTTCTTAACTATACTACAAAAAAACAAAACTCAGTAACCTTTCTATCAGTTTGTTAGCAGTTCCATTCGACATGCCACGCCCACCAGTAAGAGGATTTAACGGTTCCATGCAAAATTCTTTCAAACTTTGAATTTCAACTTTCAGGGATTTCTTGGGGCCATAAAATAGTTTTTGACCTCCGCTTAACATTTGTTTTCGATGGGGTCTCTGCAACCAACAAGTTCACACAAGTGTCAACAAAACCTTCATTGTTGCAATTTCCAGTGACTTCTCCACAATAATGGTGTCGCTCTGACCCAACCCCTTTTCACCTTTGTCAGAGTGACTATGTGATCCAATGTTTTGAAGTACATTACCGTTATTTTCTTCTGTGTCTCTTTCAATGAGGCGGGCCAATTAAAGTAAACAAAATCTTTATTACCAACATTTTGACAGTTTGTGCTCACAATCAGGTAGTTATCCCATACCTGTGTTAAAAGCTGCTTTCTGATTGGCTTAGAGCAGGTGAGCTTGTCGTCGAGCTCACCTGATTTTTGCCGAACTCACCTGCTTTTCGCCCGAGCTCACCCGCTAAACTGCTTACGTTGCAATAACAATAACAAATATGGCGGACAAGATTTAGGCAATAAACCTAAACTTTAAAGAACTTTTTTCAGTGACTAACATACTGAGACTGAAGAAAAACCAAAGAAAAAATGCAGTAAAGGTAATGTAGATGTAGATAAAGAAGTATTTTCTTGCCCAGTGATTTTTTTGGCTGGGAAAATGTTCACAAAACATCGACGAATATATCACAAAGAGCTACAAATGTGGGTATGGCTCGGTGTATGGGATAAAAACCAAACGTACTTGCAGGTTCGGTGAGTCCGGGATTGGACGCACCTCGGGTGGCTGGAAGTTTCCCGAACTCACCTCGCTTCGCTCGGTAAGTTCGGGAAACTTCCAGCCACCCTCGGTGCGTCCAATCCCGGACTCACCTCCCTGCAAGTACGTTTGTTATAAAGTCTACTACTGAACTGAAACTTTCACATTTTATACTAACCACATCTGTAGCTAGTATATATAGCATACTATATAATGTAGGTTTGGAAAACAAATATTAATGATTAAATATTGATTCACTGGTTATACATATATGGGAACTTATAGAATATACAACATAACCAAAGAACTGATGTTTAGTACATTTCTATTTGATTGTAAATATATTATTGTATATTAAATGTAAAAAATACTACTTTAATATAAATATATAAATATACTCACCAGCAAAATTATGTTGTCGCTTTGTTACACATTTGTATGAAATTTCGCTGTTCAGGATTGCCCAATAACTGAACATATTTGTATAATTATACATACATTTTATACCGCATGAATATGGTGATCTTTTACACCAGTGTGACTATATTTTTCGGTAAAAAATAGCAAAGTTCACAAAAAAGTTCACTGAGTCACTCTTGGCTAATTCACTTCGCTGTTCAATATCTCTGTTTATTAATTTTGATTATTTCCGAAGAACGAGGCTTACAAAGAGTCGCAAAGGTATTCCGAACTCTAGGGTAGCCTGAGGCAATGTTATTAAGTGCCCTCCCATTCACCCACATGGATCATCTTTGGAGCAGTGTTTCCATTCTCAAAAATTGATTTCCTCCCAGTAACTCGAAATTTCCTTTTTTCACAAAATTTATTTGCAAATTTTCTTCCATTTTTTAATGATAATTAACGCTTTAATTGACCTGACAATTTTGTATTGAAACACATTTCATTAATTTATAGTAAATAACTGTGTATTTTGCAAGTTAAATTCTGCTTAGAGTGTGTGAACACGTTCATATGCATGCCTGGGAACTAGATTGGGATGAGGGAATAAGCTTATTCAGCATGAAGGCATAACCTTACTCCTGTTAACCTACACAGCATCTATGTGCCAGATGCATTGCATGGCTGCAATGCACATTAACAGTTGAAATAAATCAGCCTAAAATCAAGGAAAATTTACAAATTTGGTTTTCATGACACAAGGCGAGTTGTGGGGAATAAGTCGTGTGTTACTTTTGGTGTTTACTCCACCTACAATAGCCTCATTTTCATGTCTGCCTTTTAACAAAACTTCATGGCCTTTCTGATATTATGTATCTCAATTTCACTATATTTGTGAGTGAAACATAATGAACTAACCCACATCAGAACAAGACAGATTAGGTCAAAGTGCAATACACGTCAAAGTCATAAATTAATAAAACACAAGACAAGGCAAAGATTTCTTGCATTTTTTATTCTCACTAAAATTGTGGATGCGTACAAATAACATATTTTCTCACTAAGCATCTGAGTGATATCGAGAAGAGTTCATCACCTTAAAAATAACATTAATGTAACACAGTATCTATTGGTTAGGTTTTCTCGATATATCCCTGTGTTTTACCAAAATGCATGCAACAATGTACAGTCGTTTTTAATGTTATCAAATGAATGATATAACACACAGGACTGAAAAGGTGGACAATTTAAAAAATATGAAATGAAACATATTTCGAGAATATACATCTTGTAAATCCAACAGTGATTTTGCGTTTGAACATCTAGGATATAAAACATGCATATCTTTTTGTCTTCATTCACTTCCTAAGAAACGAACTTGCCTAAGAGAACACTTTTGGCTTCTAGACTATTGTGCATCAGAGATCTACATGCCTTAGTTTTTTCGGGTTTTTTCGAGTCTGGTCACAATAAACTGTTTCTTGATAATATACTGAGTGTTTCATGAGTGCTGCTAAGCTCTTGTGCAAATTAACATCTTTCAATTCATCAATGCTATTAAAGTAGGTAACAATGCCATGCCTCATCGAGTTTGTGCTTGCTCTGATCGAGACCTCGCGCTCAATATCGTGTAAATACTTCGCGATTGTGCCACTGCATGCGAACGGATGGCTATATTTATTGCAAAAAAATAATCATGACTATTTCTGAGCATTAACGTGTACCATGCTATAAGGTACAATTGAGGATAGTCAATTAATTTGTTATCCTCGAATATATCTAACTTGATTGGACCTGTCGTTTTACTAGTTTTGAATTCGGACTGCACAAGAAAAGCTTTGATCGAGATCAAATATGATAAAATTTCCATGCTCAAAACTGCCGTAATTGAATTGCTGCCCTTTCTCACCTTCATCATACAACTATATAGTGTGCAGTTCCTTGGGGACCTACTTAAAAGCACAAAATCATGAACAGGCCTAAATTTTTTGACACCACCGCTGCATTCTAACTACTTGTCTCTTAGATTTCTAAGCATTTCTACGATGTGCGCATAAGCGTTGTGTAAAAATTGATGCTGGAAAGGGCGATATGCCCTAATTCGAGACAGATTTTCAAGATCTGCAGATAAGTCATTAGTAACAACATTATACTTCACTACACTAATGGCTATACCTGGAAAATTAGCTATTGTTGGCTTAAGTTTTCTTTACATCCCTGAGATATTCAATAAAAGTTGTCTACAACTCACTATCATTAAAAAGTGATAAAGAGAAATCCGAATTGTTCTTAACTATAGTACAAAAAAACAAAACTCAATAACCTTTCTGTCAGTTTGTTAGCAGTTCCACTCGACATGCCATGCCCACCAGTAAGAGGATTTAACGGTTCCATGCAAAATTCTTTCAAACTTGGAATTTCAACTTTCAGGAATTTTTCGGGGCATAAAACAGTTTTTGACCTCCGCTTGACATTTGTTTTCGATGGGCTCTCTGCAACCAACAAGTTCACACAAGTGTCAACAAAACCTTCATTCTTGCAATTTCCAGTGACTTCTCCAGAATAATGGTGTCACTCTGACCCAACCCCTTTTCACCTTTGTCAGAGTGACTATGTGATCCAATGTTTTGAAGTACAGTACCGTTATTTTCTTCTGTGTCGCTTTCAATGGGGCGGCCCAATTAAAGTAAACACAATCTTTATTACCAACATTTTGTCGGTTTGTGCTCACAATCAGGTGCAAGTCTACTGAACTGAAGCTTTCACATTTTATACTAACCACATCTGTAGCTACTATATATAGCATACTATATAATGTGGGGTTGGAAAACAAATATGAATGATTCAATATTGATTCACTGGTTATACATATATGGGAACCTATAGAGTGAGTATACAACATAACCAAAGAACTAATGTTTAGTACATTTCTATTTGATTGTAAATATATTATTGTATATTAAATGTAAAAAATACTACTTTAATATAAATATATAAATATACTCACAAGCAAAATTATGTTGTCGCTATGTTACACATTTGTATCAAATTTCGCTGTTCAGGATTGCCCAATAACCGAAAATATTTGTATAATAATACATACATTTTATACCGCATGAACATGATTATCTTTAACACCAGTCTGACTATATTTTTCGGTAAGAATAGCAAAGTTCACAAAAAAGCTCACTCAGTCGCTCTTGGCTAATTCATTTTGCTGTTCAATATCTCTGTTTTATTAATTTCAATTATTTCCGAAGAACGAGGCTTACGAAGAGTCGCGAAGGTATTCCGAACTCTAGGGTAGCCTGAGCCGATGTTATTAAGTGCCCTCTCATTCACCCACATGGATCATCTTTGGAGCAGTGTTTCCATTCTCAAAAAATGATTTCTCCCCAGTAACTCGAAATTTCTTTTTTCACAAAATTTATTTGCAAATTCCTTCCATTTTTTTAATCAGAATTAATGCTTTAATTTACCTGACAATTTTGTATTGAAACACATTTCATTAATTTATAGTAAATAACTGTGTATTTTGCAAGTTAAATTCTGCTTAGAGTGTGTGAACACGTTCATATACATGCCTGGGAACTAGATTGGGATGGGGGAATGAGCTT
>CACRXK020005412.1:0-28150 GCA_902702795.2 Paramuricea clavata
CCGTATTCCGGCCGTAAATTTGGAATGCTTTAATTGTCCCAAAGCTGAAAAACTATTTGATCAATTGATCTGGTTAGAAACCTATGGGAACCACCTGGAAAGCAACGCTTATCAACACTGCGCAAAAGTGGAAGTAGAGGCTTTTGCGATGTGGTTGCAACAGTAAAGACAAACCCAAAACACCGGTTCTTTTAAGAACCACTAATTTTACAAAAAAGAATAAAAACGAAACTCGATTATTAACATATTTACACTGAATCTCAAAGTTTACTTCTCAAATATTCCACATATGCTTTATAATGATCTTCTTCATGACTTCTAAATTGCTCGCCTGTCGCTTTCACAGTATACTTAAAACTAGGGGGCATTGAGAAAAAGACCATAGCCCCAGGTTCAAGTGGGTCATCACAACAATCCTCTTTGCAGTTAGAAAGTTGGTCTAGAATACTCAGCATCCCACTGTTCTCCACACTCATCATTGATTTAACATACATGGGGTCTCTCCTCAATTGGTTCCAATATTCAAACACGTTTTCATCCCACTGAAGCTCTAAAACTTTGGTCACCTCAACAAACTTATTCCATACCACGTCTTTTTTGCTAACTCGCTCTATGGCTTCCAAATCATACATCTGCGATCTCTCCTCATACGATAACATAAGACACTCATTCTGACTAAAGCGATTTAGTTTACAACCACAGCACCTCTCTTCGAAAAGCTCATAAACCTCGCAAGAAACAGTTTGTGCAAATATTGTCTCTAACAAATTGCATAGCTTCCGAAATTCCATAGGCGAAACTTCGTCAACATTATTCGGCCTTGAAGAACGCATACTTGGTCAGGACATGTGCAATACAATTACATAATGCTTACTAAACTGGACGCACGCTAAGTACGAACGCTTGGACGAACGCTAAGTACGTACACTAAGTACGAACGCCCGGACGTACACCCCCTGTTGACGTCATTCGCTTGAATCACTTCCGTCGCTGGATGTGGGGGGGGGGGGTAATCTACTAATACTGTTCTATCATAGTGGATCTGGTAACGGTGCGCACAACGTTGGGCATCATGATCTGCGCGCGCTCTCCCGACTGCAGCTTCAACATTCTAGTGCCATACGACACGTCTTGATAGAAGTATGGTTGATCAGCAAATGTCAAAAAATGATTAAGCTTGGATAGATCTATTCGCGTCCTGTGGTGTACGATTTTCGGTAAGGTCAGTCCAGCGCCAACGGTTTTAGCATGTGCCTTTGCCTTTTTTATCTGCCGATCACTTAGCTGCTCGAATTCACCGTGCATTGATTTCAGCTCTTTCGCTGTATACCTTGGCGCATATATACTGAGGATCTGTGTCTTAAGGCTCTTCGTTGGTGCGTTTTGGTAAGCAGCGACTAGTGCGTTTTCGGCCTGGGTACGAGGAAGGTTTTCTGCCTTTCCTGGTACTGATGACTTTCGGTATGTCGCCAAGAGCTCATAAGAAGCTTTTGGGGCAATCACTCGACACACTGCCCTACAAGCCTCGTCAACATACTTTTCCCATCTCGCCTTCTCGTTCTCTGAAGCACTTGCCCAATCAGACTGAAGTCTGGATTCGAGAGAAACCAGTCTTGCATCTGACAGGGACGCGATCTTTGCCATTGAATCATTATAGGCGTTCAGCACCGCATCAGGGCGTGAGTCAGCTTCGTCGGAACTCTCCGAGTTCTTCACAGTGCGTCATTACCTGGCGTCCAAGCGGGATCTTCACTTGTACTCGTCATGATCACCGCCAATGGAGTTGCCGGAACTGCATACGACGTTATTGCGCCAATGGTCACCTCTTTGCACTTCCTGATATTAAGAAAAGAGCAGTAAATGATATTTTAGCAAATGCGCTTGTGCTATTGTATGAACCACAAAAATCCCATAATGCTTAGCTAATTAATAATAAAATGAAAAGTTAATAATAATAAAATGAATAGCTAATAATAATGAAATGAGAATAATAATTATAATAATTACAATAATTACAATAATTATAATGATTATAATGATCACGATTATAATGATTATAATAATTAACAATTATTGAATGAGGTTTTTGTGATATGCGGAATTATCAAGGTCAAGGTAAGCGTTATCGCTGATAACGCTTACCGAGACCTTGATAATTTTGCATATCGCAAAAACCGAATTCAACAATTGTTTTATTATATTGTATATTTGCTTGTGTGAAATAGATATCGTTTGATAATCATCACAGGCTCATTTGCAGATAACTCAGTTATCTGCTAGCAGTTAGGCTCATTAGTTAGGCTCATTTGCAGATAACTCAGTTATCAGCATATCTGTAGGTTGCGTCATTGCGCGATTTAACTGTAAGCTCTTAGCCAATCAAATTGCTTTTACCAACTACAATGTATAATAATTATAATTATTATAAATTTTAGCAGCATATTTTACCTTCATTGCGGCTTTAAACCATCATCTTGGGTGTCGTCTTCTTCAAGGCACGATGACTGATATTCCTTTAGTTTTTCATTATGTCTTTTTCTACAGCTGTTGCATATAGCTAGAAACAATAGCAACAAAAAAATAATCGTTTAAAAGACTTTGTATAATGGTTTTTGTTTTAAATTTGGTAATGCTTGGAAAGGGCACAATTAAAGAGAATATACTGTGTAATGCGCTAAATTTGTCAAAAATTCGAAAATTCGTCATAGCCTTACCCATTCCGACGGGAATAATAACAGCAAACATTTGCTGGACTTCTCGTGCGATCTTTACGGACACTACTCTATCGTTCTTGACGCCTTTCTTCTTTCCTCTGTGTTCAGGGTATTGCCATGCCGAACTTCGACTCTGGTTTCCCCAGTATTCGCCAAGATTCGCTCGATGTCTCGGGCATACAAACATTGTTTGGAATTGTTGCTCCGTTGGGTAAAGGAATCCAGCTCGCATCATAATCAACTCCCCTTCGCTATTTATTCCTCCTTTTGAAAGATGACATCGCTGCAAATGGCATGGGCTGTTATATTATTTTTGCATTCACTAAGTAGTACCAGATCTTGATGGCCTTTAAATTCACCGCAGGCATCAGCATTACGAAAAGACATAAAACACTTCACTGTCGTAGACGATGTCATTTCAATATTTATTTGACAACAGGGCGTTGCGATACCTGTAGCTACTTATATAAATTACCTTTTAATGTATTCATTTTAATTTATTAGACATTAAACGGCCAAAATTATAATATAGTAGAAGCCCGGTGCTTTCTCGTTGTATAAGCAAACCGAAATGTCTATCTATTTAGGGTATAACTGTCTCAGCCTTCAGGGTGGACACAATTTGTGGCCAACTTCTCATGTTAAAACTTGCGTACCCAAAAAGAACAGAAAGGCTGACCGAAGCAAAGTCAGTTGTTTACAATTGCCACCAGGGGCGTAGGAAGCTTGGAAAAGTTGGGGGGGGGGCAGGCTTTGAGGGGCACTTTCAAAAAAAAAAAAAGGGCAGGCTTTGAGGGGCACTTTCAAAAAAAAAAAAGGGCATCTCAAAAAATTTTTGGCGACCAAGTCAGACAGGAAACTATCGTAAATAGAAATGTCAAAGATACTGTTCAAAACCTGCAGTAGCAAAGGATATAATAAGCAAACGAACTTTGATTGTGGAAATTATATTGCTATATATAAAGTACAGCTAGCTTGTCAGTGAAAGTTTTTGAAACAGACACTTTTCGAAACTCTGAGAAATCGAATGAAACACGGGTTACTAAATATATTCTCATTCCTTCGCTAAAACACTGGTCCAGGAGAAAAGTTTGAAAGAATTACACGTCAAAGATGTTCTATGGATAAAACTGTGCTTGGGAATGCCGTATAATTACTATAATGCGTGTTTGAATATTTCTCTGCGCCCGTGACTTGACAACAAGATATTGACTGTAAACAATGGCGTATTACTCGAGATGGAAGTTCAACTCGCGTCAAATTCAACACGAGGTAAGATCTCGACTATAGAATGTGATTTGTCCCCAATATCGGCGCCGAATTCGAGATTTTAGCCTCTAATTTTGGGTAATTTTTTATATATTCGGATCGCCTTAGCAAGTGGGCTTAGTTTATTTATATTTTTATGTTTGTCCACGATCTTGCAGTCATGGACTATTAAAATGTATCTTAATATTATGGTATAGAAATGTTTTGCTGACACTTGTTTGTTTTCCTGCAGCGCACCTCTAGATTTTCGCAAATTTCGGGTACGGAATCGGCCTCAAAACGGGTGTCAAGTCTAGAAAACGAAATTGGTCTTGTATCTGAACAGAAAAAAGATTGAGCTCAAAAGAATACCCATTTTGAAACTTACACATCAAGTCCTTTTAAATGAAAAATTAAGAAGGACTTTTAATTTCAGACGCGAAAACGATCGGACCGCTCTTAGGCAGACAGCCTCTTAAATGTGCAATTCATCAAAGATATGGTTATAGCCCACATGCCTGCAAGGTTTGCATTATCCAAAGCATTTCTTGTCTCTGGCGAGTTTATTCTTAATCCAATGAAGACCAACGTTGGAATGGAGAACACCACAACACCAGCGACTACCAGCAAACAACAAGATATATTTTTGAAAGAAAACGACTTTTTCATCTCGGGCGATATTCTTTTGTTTTTACGACTTTTCCTGACGACTAGAAACAGTTTGTAGTTGATAAATAACATTGCAGGAAAGAAAAGAATACAAATAATTAGACTATGTACTTCAAAGGGAATAACAAAGTCGTTTACAGACATCGCTGTCAAAGTTATTTCGACGATGATCAGTATTGAAAGAAGAGTTAAAAGTCTTCCCTTCGTTACCGATGTTCGATGAAGGATAGGATAAGATGTGGCCAAATATCGATCGAAGTTCATCACCAAAAGAGCGAAATATGAAAACCGAAGGAAAATACCTGTCGAACTTATGGAAATATGAGCCCATCTAGCATTTACATCCAACTTTCCCGTTGACGATGACATCGTGATGAGGGCCATTAATGGATTATTAGTTAAAACCGCGAGCAAATCGCAACAGGACAAAACCATTATCATGAAATAACATTATTTCTTTCGAAGTTGTACAGACCTCCAGAAACTGAGTATGACCAAAGAATTTAAACATATTCCTGAGAAAAAGAAGAATACGTTCACAGCAAATATGAATATGAGATTGATAAAATAATAAGATTCCATCCTCGAGCGACTTCTTTTGAAGAATTAAACATAAAACAAAAAGCGTTGCGTTTGGGTATGGCATCTGAATTTCAAGTGCTCAAGTGCATAAATGACATATACAAGTAAACTATATATATTTTAGGTCAGGGGGCGGATAATTGATGAGGTATGGACTAATAGCGGCTGCTTAAAGCGCCATTTGTAATCATAAAATGGTAATATGAGGAAGACATAGGATGCTTCTGTGTTTGGATGCATTTGAAAATATTTCTTATTTTGTAAGTACATGCAAGCTCATGGAAATTTGTTTGTTAAAAATACCGCATGAACGGCAGTGTTATAAGATACACAAACACGAGCCACAGGCGAGTGCCTGTTACATACAACAGAGAACGCGTCATCATACTGATTTAGAAATGATAGAGCTGTCTATGCAATATAAAAATAGTTTAGTTTAGGTTTCCTCTTGTAGTAACACTAGATCAATATAAGAGATGACCCTTATTGGACCTCTAGGGAAAACAAATTCCTGAGAAAAAGAAGAATATGAATATCAGATTGAGAAAATAATAAGATTCCATCCTCGAGCGACTTCTTGTCAAGAATAACTACATTGAAATAACACGTACCGTGTGCCTTAAACTTCCGATACATACACGAGCAATATTTTTGAAGAGTATTATTGCGTTGGTCACGCCTGTATTTAATTTATGGCAATGACACAGTTAAGCGCCAGGCAAACGAGAATGAAAGTTGATGAGACATACAGAAGGAACATGAAAAACAAGGAACCAGAAGCAGTCGATTCTGCCTCCTTTTCAGAATTTACTCTTCCTGATAATGTTGATGAACTGAGCCCTTGTATTTTAAGATATTTTGGGACGACGCAATTACTCAAAATATTGTTGAACAACAGATATACAACACAGAACGAGTTCGTCGTACCGATTTAGAACTGATTGAGCTATCCAAGCAATATAAATAAAGTTAATTTAGGTTTCCTCCCGTAGTAATCGTGAATCAATATAAGAGGTGACCCTTGCTGGACGTCTAGGGAAAACAGTTTAAAACTGAAGTTTATTTCTTTTAATAAATATAGGTTTAGCCTGGTTCTTAGCCTCATCTTATAAGTGTTTAACTTTTTATATACTACGACATATATAAGACCTTTTTATATACTACGGCAAACTAAATTGAAAATACTTTTGACATTGTACGTTTTAATATCCAAGCATTAATATGTCCACTGTCATTTTGACTTTTCAAACTTCACAGACCTTCTACATGAAGTATTATTCTGATAAATGTCGACAGACCAAACTATTAATATCTTCATTAGTGATTGGGGGGGGGGGGTGGCTTCTGTAATCGTGGGGGCGCAGCCTCCCCCAAATGTGGGGGTCGGCGGGAGATGGAATGGTCTCCAGGAAAAGTTTTCGGATTTTCATGCATTTTAGATAAGTTTTATAATATTCTGAAAGTCACAGATTCGGTGTATTTTATTATCAATTATTATAATTAGGACGAATTATTATAATACCTAATACCCAATACGCAAAATAACATGGCAAATTTTTTATACACCCTGTCCCTGTATATAATGAAAGAATTTAAAGAAATGGAAGCATTTTTATTTTTCTATACGTTTTATTCGACTATATTTTAGTCATCATCAGGAATGGATGAAATTACAAGCATAACAGTGTCTTATATAGGCTACCCTAGTTACAGCTACTGTCTTTCTTATAGTGATGATGATATGCGTATTAATATATAGAACAATATATGTATTAGATAAAACATGAGCAGCCGATCTGTATATCAGATACAGATCGGATGCGAATGTTTTATTGTACTTAATTAAAAAAATGACTTGTCTTATGAGTTCATTGGTGAAATAATTTTAAAAATAAACATTGTTTAAAGACGGATTTCCAGTCCTCGCACGAAGCTCCTCGCAGCTCGCTGTGAGTGCTTGCTATAGTGTTTCTGTTTGAGTTATTTTGTATTATATTATGACCATAGTTGATATTAAGGGACCGATATGGATTTAGAGGATATAGGGGACAAAAGGGGGTAGAGAAAGAAACCTCGTGGAAAAAAGGACGCATGTGTAAAGAATAGATTTTGGTGTGTGTATTTTAGACTAAATAGTAAAATAGAATATTATAATTGGCGACGAGGTAACGGAGTTATTAAACGCGTGTTAAAATGGCGAAAGTACTCGATCTACCAAAACTACAACCTTTTACCTTGGGGGAAACTTCGACCATTAGCCAACGGTGGCGAAAATGGATCAAGTCATTCGAATATTATATCGCTGCCTCGGGAATCAACAACAAGAAACAACAACGTGCCATCCTTCTCCACCTCGCAGGACCTGAAGTTCAAGACATTTTTGAAACCCTAGAAGACACTGGCAACGATCTCGACACCGCAATAGCAAAGTTAACGTCCTACTTCGAGCCACAAAAGAACATTCCTTTCGAGCATCACAATTTTCGACAGACAACACAACTACAAGGAGAAACAATCGAACAGTTAGCTATCCGTTTAAAACACAAAGTAAAATTCTGCGAATATGGCAACCCCAACGATATGATCCGTGACCAGATTATCGAACATTGTTCGTCTAGTCGTTTGAGGCGACGATTACTTCGCGAACCAGAACTTACTCTTGAGAAAACAGTCGAAATCGGTCGTTCGTTCGAAGCATCCGAACGGCAAGCCTCGCAAATAGAAGCAGACAGCTTAAAAACCACCGACCTGGGCGTAAATGCAATCCGTTCTAAAGCTGCATCATCTCGTTATCCAACATCGATACAAACAGGTCGTTCGAATATCGTTTGATATTGTTGTGGAAATGCCGGTCACCGAGCTAAAGACCCTCGTTGTCCTGCCGAAGGAATGTCCTGCAATAAGTGTCACAAGCTTGGCCATTTCGCTAGAGTATGTCGTCAACTGAAACCGACAAACAAGCCTGAATTTCAGAATCCTACATCGAAAAACAAGAATGAAATCTACAAGCAAAATACCGGAAGTCATGGCGAAATACGGTATGTATACGGCGCTCCACATCCGGCCACCGGGGAAAGTTCATCGGACGATGAGTATGTTTTCGAACTTGGTGCCACCGGGAAAATGCCCCATGCAACCGTCCAAATTGGGAACTTCCCAGTTGATCTCATCGTTGATTCAGGCGCAACTGTTAATGTACTTGACAATGAAACATTTGCAAAAATTAAGGCAAACAGCCCGATCACACTGTCCAAAACAAATCTCAAATTATTTAATTTCCATATGGATCATCAACATCACTGAGTATTCAAGGTTCGTTTACTGCACAGGTCTCCCATAAAGATTTAATTACGAATGCCATTTTCATCGTTGTTGCGAATCAAAATTCTGGTTCACTCTTGGGGCACAAAACTGCAACTGATCTTGGGTTATTTCAAGAACATGAGAACTTCCATCCAATTCAGAACATATGTAATGGAGACAACCTGTTCATGCAAACACTTGTTACCAAGTATCCGCAAGTTTTCAACGGCATCGGAAAACTCAAAGATTTGCAACTGCACCTACATTTTGATGAGTCGGTACCTCCAGTTGCCCAAGCACCACGTAGAATTCCTTTCCACATTCGCAAGGCCGTCCAGACAAACCTCGATGAACTCGAAACACTTGGCATCATCGAACCAGTGAAGGGGCCTAGCCCCTGGGTCTCACCTCTTGTGGCAGTACCAAAGCCTAATGGCGACATTCGTGTCTGCGTCGACATGCGTCAAGCAAATTCTGCAATAATCTGTGAACGCCACCCTATCCCTACTATCGAAGAAACCCTCCAAGAGTTGCAAGGAGCCACAGTGTTCTCTAAACTAGATTTACGATCCGGCTACCACCAAATTGAACTGCACCCTGAATCTCGACCAATTACCACCTTTGCAATCCAAAAGGGCTTATACCAGTATACGCGACTGATGTTTGGTGTCTCCTCAGCACCCGAAGTTTACCAACACATTATTCAACAGATCTTACAAGGTCTTCCTGGTGTGCGAAACATATCCGACGACATCATTGTTTTCGGTAAAACCAAAGATGAACACGATCAAAACCTTAACAATGTCATCCAACGTCTACAAGAATCGGGTCTCACCCTGAACAAGGATAAGTGCCTTTTTGGTGTTAGCAACCTCACATTTTTCGGTCACGAAGTGTCAGCATCTGGGGTCAGTCCCGACACTAAGAAAGTTGAAGCTATCCGTGAAGCAAGAGTACCCACCAATGCAGCCGAAGTACGCAGTTTTTTGGGACTTGCCACCTACTGCTCGCGTTTCATCCCGAATTTTGCAACTGTTGCCGACCCTCTCCGTCTCCTTACTCGGAAAAGCACTCCGTGGCAATGGAATTCCATCCACCAAAACGCGTTCGACACCCTGAAGAATCTTCTTACTGGCAATACGGTTATGGCCCACTACGATCCCTCGGCTCCAACTCACCTCCGTGTTGATGCCAGCCCTGTAGGGCTCGGAGCCATGCTGACCCAAACCCAACATGGAATAACTAAGCCTATTGCCTATGCCAGTCGCACCCTATCAAATGTTGAACGTCGCTGTTCCCAAACTGAAAAAGAAGCTCTCGCTGTAGTTTGGGGATGCGAGAAATTCCACCTATATCTGTATGGCACCGAGTTCACAATATATACCGACCACAAACCATTAGAAATCATATACAACCCCAAACGCAAACCCCCCGCTCGAATTGAACGCTGGGCCCTCAGATTACAACCATATCATTTCAAGATCCAGTATATTCCTGGTGCCGAGAACCCTGCTGATGTTCTATCCCGGTTACCACTCCCACACCAACCACATGTTGAACGGTCCATTGCCGACGAATATGTCAACTACATCGTTTCAAACAGCGTGCCAAAAGCCATGACACTAGAACAAATCGAGAAAGCATCCCTCGCCGATCCTATACTGCAACGCATCCATACCTGCATGACATCCGGAACATGGCCAAAAGAACCAGATCTCAGACCATACATGCAAGTTAACAGCGAACTGTGTGTCCAAAATGGCATCATCCTTCGTGGAACACGAATCGTCATTCCGTTTGACTTACAGAAACCTACATTAGAGCTCGCCCATCAAGGTCATCAGGGCATCGTGAAAACGAAGCAACTTCTCCGCCAAAAAGTTTGGTGGCCAGGAATAGACAAAGATGTTGATAAAATGATCAGTCAATGCCTTCCCTGCCAGGCTCAAGGGCCAAAAACCAATCCCGAACCTCTCCACATGTCGACGATGCCAACTGAACCCTGGCATACCCTCCATATTGACCTTTGTGGTCCTTTTCCCACCGGCGAATCACTCCTAGTCTTAGTTGATGCATGTTCTCGTTGGCCCGCGGTCGAAATATTGAGTTCTACTACAGCCACTACCATTATCAATCGTTTAGAGAACATATTTTCCCAGTTTGGTTACCCTGAAGAAATGGTATCAGACAACGGCCCTCAGTTTACTTCCCACGAGTTCAAATCATTCCTACACAGTTGTGGTATTAAACACCGCCTTATTACACCATACTGGCCTGCTGCGAATGCCACTGTTGAACGATTCAACAAAACGTTAGGAAAAGCTGTCAAAGCTGCTCACGCGGAAGGTCGCAATTGGAAACAAGAACTACCCAAATTTTTTATGATGTATAGAGCAACACCTCATATATCTACTGGCATCTCTCCCGCCGAGCTGTTTTTTGGTCGCAGAATTAAAACAAAATTGCCTCATATCCGTGTAGACCAGCCAAGTCCGACCCTAGAAGCTGCTTGTGAACATGATCACAACCACAAACAACGCACAAAAGAATATGCTGACAAGACCCAACATGCCATCTCGTCTACGATAAAGGAGGGAGATGTCGTGCTGTTAAAAGAACTAAAGAAAAACAAACTGTCCTCCTCGTATGATCCACAACCATATACTATAATCAAGAAGAAAGGACCAAGCGTATTCTTAAAACGTGGAGACGAACCGTGCATCATGCGAAATGTTTCGTTTGTCAGGAAATTGCCGACACCGAACGAGAAAAGATCAGATCAAAAACGTTGCACTTCTCGAACAGGTGGACAACATCAAACCAAGCCAACGGAGAGACGGCCTGTACGTGCACACAAGCTACCAGCACGGTTGAAAGACTTTGTCTTGGATTAAAACATTTCAGGATCAACAATGAACGCTTAAATATTGTTTGATACTAACATTTAAAAGGGGGGAGGGATATAGTGTTTCTGTTTGAGTTATTTTGTATTATATTATGGCCATAGTTGATATTAAGGGACCGATATGGATTTAGAGGATATAGGGGACAAAAGGGGGTAGAGAAAGAAAACCTCGTGGAAAAAGGACGCTTGTGTATAGAATAGATTTTGGTGTGTGTATTTTAGACTAAATAGGAAAATAGAATATTATACCGCTACTCAACAGGATTGAACAATGTTTTGCTGCCCACGTTGTTCACACTTGTCAACAATATTGAACAATATTGTTGAGCCTGAATCGGGTGTAACAATATTGTTCAATATTGTTGACAACTGTGAACAATGTGGGCAGCAAAACATTGTTCAATCCTGTTTTCATCAGTATTGCAACAACCTGAGCGTTTTTTGCCGTGTACACGGCAAAAAACGCCGAGCCCGTTGCTCAACAGGACTGAACAATGTTTTGCTGCCCACGTTGTTCGTAGCTGTCAACAATATTGAACAATATTGTTGAGCCTGAATCGGGTGTAACAATATTGTTCAATATTGTTGACAGCTATAAACAATGTGGGCAGCAAAACATTGTTCAATCCTGTTTTCATCAGTATTGCATCAACCTGTGCGTTTTTACGCGTGTACACGCGTAAAAATTGAGAAAATCAACAACTTGTTGCAAGTTGATATCGACAGGCGTGAACAAGGTTGTGCGGCCCACTGTGAACAGTATTGTCAACATGTTGTTACAGCATTGTTCAGCTGTAACAACTTGGCCAACATGGTTGACAACTTGTTCATAGTTGGCCGCACAACATTGTTCATGCCTGCCGATATCAACTTGCATCAACCAGAGCGTTTTTTGCCGTGTAATATATATCCCCAAGGTTGGCAACAAAATACAAATTTAAAACTGTATACATAAACTTAATGAGGAAAAAACTCGTACATAAACATCGAAATTCATTTAAAAAACTAACTTACTATGGTAAGACATAACTGTAATACTTCTATATTGTGTTCTTTTTGTTCTCTCATCACTTTAAAACGAGTTAATTTGCGAAAATTCCGTGGAAAATGGCTCAATTTGGTGAAAACTATGCGGGATGACTGCTCCCGGCGTTACGTCACAAAATAAAGCTCACTGATTCGCTGAGAAATTTCAGCCTGCCAACAGAGTTTTTTTGAAATTTAAAAAAATTTCCAGCAAATCAGAGAGCTTTATTTTGTGACGTAACACCGGGAGCAGTCATCCCACATCCAAATTGAGCCATTTTCCTCGGAATTTTCGCAAAATTAACTCGTTTTAAAGTGATGAGAGAACAAAAAAACACAATATAGAAGTATTAAGCTACGTTTGCACGCTGCGATTTGTCGGGCTGATTTTGGTAAATAATAGTAGTATAGGAACTGAGGGTTCTAGACCACTTTTTCGGCCCGCGATCCCACCCCACTTCCGGTCAGCGGTTTCCCAAATTTTCCCCAAAGAACGCGGGCTCATTTTTCTAGACCCCATTTTTCTAGGCCATTTTTTCCGTGGTCTTTTTACCTCATTTTTTTATCTATTATTTTAATCTTTATTATCATATTTAATTATACTCAAGGGGCCGAAGCTCTTAGGGTCAAACACATTACTTAAATCATCTTTTTTATTCTGTGTGTTGACGTCAACGTTAATATTATTTGATACAGAGAAATTTATATCACCAACCTTTCCATTTCTACCAGAACTCTTACGACAACCACAAATCTTACCTAAGCAGGAGAAGCATGACCTCCACCTTGACATCTTATCTTATGATAAACCACATGTTAACTACCTGACCCCGAATATCGGAGTGACCAGCAAAAGGACATATCCATGCTAGTACCAGTGGGCATTGAGTGTTCAGGTTTAACTATAATACACCAGGCTAGCGTGTTATCTACCAACTCAACCTGGGCTCCTAAATAGAACACACTATTACCCTTGAAAACGTAGCAAGCTGTACTTCCACCTGTAGTTGTGTAAGTTCCGTTAAACCAGGTGTGTGACAGTCTTCTTAAGTCTATTGTTCTCAGAGCGATTTCCTTCTTAACCTGGGTAAATTTTCCATTAGATTGTTTTTCCCATACAGTAGCCCATAGAATTAGAGCTAGTGGTATATTTTGAATAGTTGAAAAAAGTGGGTAGTCTGATTTAATAGTAATTGACTCAAGGTTGAGGTCTGTCATATTATTAATAGGATCTGTTCTCCATGAAGGTGGAATCTGATCGTGACAGTAAGCATAGTACCTTGCTGCAGCAACTGAAACACCACGATAACCCCAGATCCACTCAGCGTGAATGTGACGGTTTATTCTTACGTATCTTTTATCAGCCACTGCTTGTACAAGTCCAGTGGAAGGTTTTAAGAAATTCTTTTCTACCCATTGCTTGTTAACTGCATCCTTATCATTTACCGGATCCTTTAGATCTAGAATACCACTTGAATCTCCCATGTCCAAATCACCTTTTACCAGTCCACCTCTACTACTCATGAACTCATTAGTTGCCCACCTTTTATTAACAGCTGAACCGTCAGTTGTA
The DNA here is from genome assembly GCA_902702795.2 of Paramuricea clavata. Lineage (NCBI taxonomy): Eukaryota > Metazoa > Cnidaria > Anthozoa > Malacalcyonacea > Plexauridae > Paramuricea > Paramuricea clavata. The sequence goes on from CACRXK020005412.1 coordinate 14,021, forward strand.
GGGTCACCAACTCTTATTAACTCATAATCGTTAACATCAAGGTTACCTGATAAAACACCACCATCACGTTTAAGAAACTGTTTACACCAATTGCTCATAGTTCCATAAGAAACAGCACTAGAATCACCGGACGAGCCGTTATTTAGTCCTGTAATAGTATTACCAGCCATGTCAATATTACCACTCATAGTAAAGCCGCTACTACTTACAGAACTCCCACTGACATGATCCACAACCCATTTCTTAGACACGGCAGAATTATCAGTTGTAGGAGCACCTAACTTTATAATTTCATTGTTTCCCATATCAAGGTCATCGGATAGTGTAAGTCCGCTGTAGGTCTCACGCTTTCTTCTACCACCGCTAATCTTATCTTCTACCCACTTTTTGTTAACAGCAGATGTATCAGCACTAGGAGCCCCAATATTTTCAATTTCATTTCCACCCATCTTGAGAACACCGGTCATTTCATTTGAACCGTCCAATTTCAAGGCAAAGCGTGAAATTTGGTTAACCACAGTTTGAATATTGGGAATAGCTATTTTTGCGCCAAGGTTGTTGGTCGTATAGATTGAATTACCAGTTGCAACGGTTAGATCACCATTTAGAGTGAATCCTGATGTAACCCACCTTTTACTAACAGCAGATGTACTCGAACTAGGATCACCAACATTTTTAATTTCATGTCCACCCATTTGAAGATCACCTGACATTGTAAAACCAGAGGTGCTAGGAATTGTAGACATCTTATCTTCAACCCACTTTTTTGGTACAGCCTCGCTATCAAGTTTAGGGTCAATAAGATCAAACAATCTCCAGCCTCCCATGGACACATCTCCTTGCATTATTCCACCTTTTTTAACAAAGTTATTATCAACCGCCCACTTTTTTGTAACAGCAGACTGATCCTCAGAGGGATCCTTAAGATTCTTAATCTCATGGTCCTTCATATCAATATCACCAGCAATATTAATTCCTGTCATAGGTTTATTTAGCATTTTAACTACCCAGTCCCTATTAACTGCGGACTTTCCAGTTGTAGGATCACCAACATTTTCAATTTGATTTCCGCCTAATTTAAGGTTACCAGTCATTGTATGTGTACCGTCAATCCAGACGTAGAGACCGGCTACATAAGAGTCCAGGTTTCTTATTTGTATTAGGGTCCAATCCTTACTAACAGCAGACTTTCCGGTTGTTGGATCACCTAGAGCCTTTATCTCATTTGTTGACATATTGAGATCACTAGTAAGAACAAGCCAGGTAAACTAGCACGACTACCTTCAACCCAACTCTTACTAGCAGCATCACCTGGATTAGTAGGATTATCAAGATTAGTTATCTTATTACCTCCCATGTTAATATCCCCAGTCATTGTAAACCCTGCTGGTTGAATTGTAAGAGCAGCCTGTTTAATGATCTCATCATCCACCCACTTTCTTGTGGTCGCAGAAGTATCATCTGTAGGTGCACCCAGACCTTTCACCTCATTACCATCCATCTCAATGTCACCCTTCATGGTAAATCCATCCTTATCAAACACACTACCACTTGATGGGTCAACTTTATTTACTCCTTTATTGTATCCTCTATAGAGAGCCATTTTATAGAATACATAATGTTTACAGGACAACTTTCATTAAAATGAATACGACTATAGCACCAATTCCAGCTCCAGCAATAGCACTGACTCCTGAAGACTTATTAGTACTAACCACACTAAGCCCTGTGATAGGAACAACTTGAGTCTCAGCACCTGTAGAACCTCCCAGGGGCTTAGTACTTGTAGGACCTCCTGGAACTTTTTTAGTTCCGTGAATAGTATCAAGGTGGTGAACTGGTGTAGTGTCTTGATGCTGTTTCTTTGGAGGATCAGGCTTTTTAACTCCAACATAGTTTACCTTAGTGTTAACTCCACGCTTCATATTATAAGAAGCATTTACAAGAATATTATTATATCCAGGAACGGGATTCTTTAGAATGATTAGACTGGATGGAACCAGAACTATTCCAGGTGTAATGGCTGTATTAAGTATAACATTTGTGTCCCTGATAGCCGTTCTCATATTAGATAGAGTTACAACGGGATCCGCTTGTACAACACAATCGTGAACAATATTACCGAACTTCACCTGGGTAGAAAATGACTTTCCCATCTCACCTACAATTGGAGTTCTTGTTGATGCTTGTGCACCTAGTACGGAATACGAGAACGCCTGCACTGACTCATTTAGTAATAGTAGCCCAGTTTCGGTAATATTCTTCGGAACATCCAGGTTGTTAACAGCAATAAACCTTCTATAGTCAGACTTACCTACCAGACTTACTGAAACCCTTTCTTCATACCTAATTTTTATCTTAATTAGAAATCCATTGACTGAGTTTATAGGGGACGCAACAACGTTCCTAACCGGATTGCTATCACTACCTCTCTTCCTAAGCCAGCTTGCTTTTTCATACTCAAGTCCGTTATCATAGGTGACTCTATAAGTATCAGTTTTATTTTCCCACTTACCAACAACTGGAATGTGACTCTTTACAGGACCCAACCTACTTAAATATGGTTTCAGCCTCTCAGGGTTGTACACAAATTTCCTGATAGTATAGTAAACATGAAAGTCCATAACACTAGTAATAACAGGATAAACATCATTACTAGGAGTCATATGACTAGTTGTGATTCCACTAAGATGTGTAGCAATAAATGCCCCGCATAGTGCAGCAAAATACGGCTTGTTATAATCAAACTTTACATCAACACCCTTAGTGGTAATAAGACTTGATATACTTGGAAGTAGAAATCCACCTGCACCACCTGTTGTAGTAAAGAAGCTTGTAGCGTCAACATACAACTTAAAATTGTTAACATCCTTAGACCATCTTATTTTAGGAAAGTAACTGTGACCATCAACCGTGTCATCAGAATTTACCCCGTATCCAGTTCCCTTTCCGGAGGCCCACATTGCAGGCCACCCGTCAACTTCACCTGGTACTTCTAACGGAGGCTGTTTCATATCAGTCATAGGTATAAACTGAACAGGCACCTCGGCCTTTTCCTTAGTACCAGTAAGATAAGATGTGAACTCCTTATTATTCAGAAAGTCGCCATACCTAATGTCATATGAAGTTATGCCATCTAAGTCCACAAACCATGTTACAACTCCAATATCACCACTACCTGTAGTCATAGCTTCAAACCTAAACCTGTTCATATCAGCCTTAGGATACCTTCTAACAAACCTAGCCCTCTCAGCATTCTCAGCTTTTTTACCAGCAATAGGATCAACATCATTTTCATCTTCTTTTCCATACTTTTTTTCATAATCTTGGTAAGACCTATAAGGCGACTTCCCAACGTCTCCTCCACCTGGTATCATTCTTAATAACCTAACGTATGTTATTAAGATGAAGTTCACAGTTTTACTTCAAGGTTCGCACACAAATGTCTTACTACAGAATTCAGTTCTTACAAGTAATTATAATTCCGTCTTTATGAAGAGAGTATCAGTATTCTGGGAGTATTTCAATATAAGGGAACCATCAACTATTCTCAAAGTGAAAACTGACGATGGAGAATCTGATGTAATAATTCAAAAAGGTTACTACACATTTGATAGTATGAAGAAGTTACTTGAAAGACATGGTGCTAAGTTAACCTACTTTGCTGAAACAGCATCCTGCCAAATAGAGGCAGTTAAACAGGATATCACTATAGAGACGCGATTACTGACCATACTAGGTTTTAATAGATTTAAAAATCCTATGATTCTACTAAAAGGAAGGAGTTTAACAAGTGATAGCAAAGTTGACTTTAATAATGGTCTACGAGGTGTAAATATACACTGTAATCTAGTTAATAACAGCTACAACGTTAACTCTTGGGGAAGACCCAGCAATGTAATAACAACTATTACAATTCCAACTGACAGACCATTATTAGGCTCAGTAGTTAGTTACATTGATGTAGAAAGCAGAATTCCTGTAGTCAAGGGTTCGTTCTCAGAACTTATATTCCACATGACAGATCAAGACGGGAAACCTACTGATATAGGTGAAGTGCTACTTGAGATGTACCTTGAGTAGCAAGCTTACATTGGTTAATATAAGATGGACGATGATATTATGAAAGAACAAGGACTACGAGATATTTACTACAATCCTAAGACTGGATTTCAAACACCAGAGAAACTATATCTTAGAGCAATATCAGACGGACTTAAAGTAACCAGAAACCAGGTCAAGAAATGGATAAACAGGACACATACACTAGGTACAGACAAGTGTTTAGGAAACATAAGTTCAGACAGACGTACGTTCAAACTTTAGGTGAACAGTTACAAATGGATTTAGTTGACATGACAAAATATGATGACAAGAACAAGGGATACCGATGGATTCTCACATCCATTGAAATACTAAGTAGGTATGCATTCACAGTATCAGTGTATAGGAAAAACGCGACATCAATGAAGGACGCAGTCAGTAACATTTTAGAGCAATTTAATAATCGTTTTGGTAAATACCCAAAATTCGCCCAGTTTGATCAGGGCACAGAGTTCTACAACAAAGAAGTAAAGTCATTGCTCAATAAACACAACATTGAGTTTTTCTCTACTTACTCAGACAAAAAGGCCGCGGTTGTGGAAAGATTTAACAGAACACTGAAGGCTCTAATGTGGAAGTACTTCTACAGTGCCAGTACATATAAATGGTTAGACGTTCTTCAAGACTTAACTGATAATTACAACAGTTCAGTGAACAGATCAATTAAAACAACACCGGACAGTGTAAATGAGTCCAACTGGACTGAAGTATGGAAGACACTTTTTAGTCACAATTTAGGCAAGCCGTCAGAACCAAAGTTTGCTGTCGGAGAAAGTGTTAGAATTTCAAAATACAAATCAGTGTTCACAAAAGGGTACGAAGCTAACTTCACAGAGGAGTTGTTCGCTGTGACAGAAGTGTATCACGGCCATCCAAACACGTACACAATAAAAGACAGTGCTGATGAACCAATAATTGGCAGATTCTATGAGCAAGAACTGTATAGCGCTGAAGGAAGAGAACCTGATTTCAAAATAAAGAAAGTACTAAGAAGAAGAACAGTGAAGGGTAAAAAGATGGCCCTAGTTAAGTGGTTAGGTTATGATGACAAATTTAACAGTTGGATACCAGCTGGAGACATCAAGTCCCTAACATAAGTTAAAGTATTATGGAGGACTACGATGACCGCGATGATACTGAGTTGGAGGAGGTAGAAAAAAGTTATCCTCAATATGACAACCTTGATTATGATGACCTAACGACAGCCTTTAGTGAGTTAGATGCAAGGGTGAAGGGAGAGGCTATGTATGGTGATGACCCTATAGTATTAACTGATCTTAAAAGTGAACTAGACTATGTGAAGAATCTCATGGAGAGACGTGAAATAGAAGAAACAACTTTCACCGAAGGAAATGATGGTACAGTGAACATTTCAGGACCATCAGGAAGCACAACCACCCCGGGAGTAGATTTCGTAGAAGATCCAAACAATGTACTTCCAGACGTACTAGATGCATTCAACGAATCATTTGACGCTGACTGGGACGAAATAGAAGCCCGCCTAGAGAAACTAAATAAGATTTCAACAGAAAATAAAAAGAGAGATTTTGAAAACCAGGTGGAGCGTGTTCAAGCTGTCACAAGAGTTATAAAGGGCAAGGAGGGACTGATACTGGATCCTAGGAATAGATACGTCAGAGAACTCATAAAACGATCATCTGTAAGAACACTCAGGGATGGCACAGAGGTGTTGGTATTTAGAAGTGAACAAGGTATTGATAAAAGTGGGACACAAATATTTAAACGTGGTAAGACAAGCAAACTCGTTTACTCCAAGAACTCCACTGCCCTGAGAGAATATAAGGAACTTATAAAGAAAATAAAAGAGGTACCTACGAATCCTGACAATATAATTGGAAGTGATGAGGACACTAGAGAAGAGCCGCAATTTGATAGCAGTGACGAGGAATACGCTGACCGTGAGAATATTGAGTTAATAGACATAAGTGCAAGATTGGGAGATCTTCCTGGGTTAACAATGCAAGAAAACAATGAACTAAGAGGTGTTCTTAACCCACCTGATGGATCAAGCATAGAAGGTAGAACAGGTCCCAATGGAGCGTTGCAAATACAAGCTGACTACTTTAACGAAGCTATTAATGAAACCGTGAAACAAGCCGGCTCTGTGGAAGGTGTAACTGAGTACAATGCTCTTATAGAAAGAATTGATAGTCTAAAGGAAGCTAGGGATAGGACACTGGAGCAGAGAGTAGTAGAGGAAGCAAGAGAGGCACAGTTGGAAGATATTTCTAGATTACGTAAATTTATAGACTGGGTAGGAAAGGAAAAAGTGGGACTTGTAGGGATAGCAGTGTCAACAGCAAGTTTAATTACAGCATTATTAATCCATGCTAGGGGAGCCATTGTTAAGACAGTAAAGACCACTGGTATGGTAGCAAAAGCATTAGCAAATTTAGCAAAGAAAGCAGGGCCAATTTTAGTTCCAATCCTGAACGCAGTTGCAACTGCACTATCCTGGGGAGCTAAAGGAATTGCCTGGTTAGCGTCACACTTATGGGTACTAGCTGTAGCTGCGGCCTTAATAGTATATAATTATTACACAAAGTAAAGTAGCTATGGAGAAATACCAAGAGAAATACGATGACCAGAGAATGGAGGAGTTGAGGGAAAAGTATCCGGACTATGAAGAAATGGATACAGAAACTTTAGATGATGAATTACTATATCTTGACAAGGATCTTATGGAAAGCGAAACCGCTGAGGAGACCCAGGATATTAACGAGGAAATTAATTATGTACTCGAACTAAGAAGGAGAAGGGAAGTACCAGGCGAAGACCAAGGTGAGGACCCAAGTGAAGACCTTACACGAGAGCAATTAGCGGAAAAGTTTCCTGACCTATTTAATCTGTCATATGATGAGCTAATGGATAGGGGAGACAGACTGTTAAATGAACTAATACTATCCAGTTTGGACGAAGAAGATTTCAAAGAAAAGTCGGAAGAACTGAGGTACGTTAGAATGCTATCAAATGATTACCAAAGAGAGTCAAACTTAAATAAACTTCTCAACTTAAGAGACAAAGTGAAAAAGAGGGATCTCATTAAACGGGATGATCGTAGGAGACTGCAGAGGCTCAGGTTATGGGCAAGGGAGAATGCAGGCATCTTATCAGCTGTCCTAATTTCCTCATCAGCCATAATCATAGGACTGGTAGCATCAACTAGAAATATATTATGGAAAGTAGGTGACACAACAGGAAAGCTCGATAAGCGAATCAGCGAGTTGGTAAACAATCAAATAGAACTACCACCTGTATTCCAGAAGATAGCCGATGGAGTAGAGTTAGCAGCGGATAATATATGGATAATCATTGTATGTGCAGCAGCAGTTTTATTATACATATATAGCTAAACATTACATATTGTATACAAGTATGAATACCACAGAAAGAGAACTAAAGCCTGGCTTCAGGAGGAGCCACATGACATCTATAAGGGGACCTAGGACCCTAAACGTTGTAACTTTTAATCCAACAACTATTAGCCCAGGTGAAGAGCTGTACATTAACATCCCTAAACTAAAGCCTGACTATTGTTTAGTCCCAGGATCACTTGCACTATTATTTGACTTCAAAAATTCCAATACAAAGAGTCGATTTAATAATAACCTGGCTAAGTTGATAGCTAAACGTCTTCAAATTAAAGTAGCAGGTGAAACAGCTTATGACTGTTCAGGAGAGAGTTTGTACGAAATATACAAAGATCTATGGCTAACAGTTGGTGACAGGAAAAAGATGACCGAACAGGGTCTCGCAAGTGAGAATCTCAGGAAGTTAATCTCAGGTGACGATTCAGGAGTAAAAGCAGGTGATACCAATAAAGTAGCAGATGCACTTCTCCACAGTGTGTACGGTTCTAAGCTGAGAAAACCAATTGATAAAATAATTGCAGACCATGGACTCTACACACCGTTCTCCATGAATAACAATCCTATGTACATCCTTACACTCCCGCAATCAGATGAAATTATGACTGCCCAAGGAGGTGAAGCTAAGGGTAATTATAAACTTGATAATCTTGAGTTAGAATACGAGACCATTGAGAATGACAACCTTGCGAGTGAAGTATCAAGGATGTATTCAACAGGCCGCTCACTGTCCTACAAACACGTCACTCTTATGCGCACGAGTAATTGGGACAAAGATCTTACCATTGTTAATGAGAATATCAATATCCCCAGAAAGAGCATGTCAGCAATTGTCCTTCTATTTACCAATAGAGTGAGAACTGATTCTGAAGAATATATTTACCCAAACATTGATAAAGTGAACCTGACCATTGAAGGTGTGCCTAATGCAGTTTTCTCCCAAGGACTTCCTAAAAATAGGTTCTTCGAAGAGGCAAAACGATTTTTCTGCCCTATGTGTGAGAAATCCATGGCAGATGAATTTATGTCCATCAGTAAGTTCTTCAGCAATGGTTTCGCTCTAGTAATTGATCTTAGGTCAACACAGGATGATACCACTGGTGGAGGAAGGAGAATTGTTAACACACAGTCAGGCGTGCTCATGGAAATCAAAAAGAGAGCCACAACAGCTGACGTTCAATGCAATATTTTTATTGTATCAGATGCCCTCCTTAACTTTGCCAATAGAGATTTATCAAGTATTCAATACTAACTGAGCTAGTACTAACGGTAAAGCATAGAGATGCAACTTGAACCACCATTCAACATGCTTATAGTAGGAATGACAGGAAGTGGTAAAACTCAGTTCTTACTAAATATGTTAGAAACGGAATACAATAAAGTTTTTGATTACATTGTGATTATATGTCCAACAATAGAATGGAATATGACTTACATTAATTGGGCTTATATTAGTGATCACGGAGTCATACAAATTCCATATTCACAAGAAATGATCAATCTAGTTCTGAAGGCAGTGTCCACCATATTTCGTGGAACTCAAACTCTCATTATAGTGGACGATTGTGCAGCAAGTCAAGATGTAAAGAAAAGAGTCTCAGAACTGGTGCGCCTAGCTTTCTCCGCAAGACATTACAACTTATCTGTTATTGTAATTACTCAGCAACTGTCCTCAGTAGCAAAACCATTCAGGGAGAACATTTCCAGGTTAGTTACATTCTACAACCCTGGTTGCAGGGATATGAAGGTCATAACAGATGATTACCTAAGTGGTGTTCCTCAGGAGACAATTACAGAGATAACACAGGTACTAAAAGATGAGAAGTTCACCGCATTAGATATACTCCTCATTCACCCTTACACATACACTATCAAACAAAACATCACGTAGAATATAAAAGATGGGATCTGAATTTGATGAAGAAATATCTGCAGCTGTGAGGGAAGTAGAAGAGGCCGCAAAGGCACCGCAAAAGAAAGCTAAGTCTACCGCAAGAAAAACCGCAGATAAGTCGCAAACTGAAAGTAAAAGAGACAAGCTTATAGAGCTATCTAAGGATGGTGTAATAGAGAAGTCCGCAGGTTTTATAAGAAAGTCCAACAAGGATGTTGTGGATAGACTATACCACGAGTATGAAAGTCAAAGGATGTCATGTGCAAGTGACTTCTTATCAACTCTTATTATCTCAAAGTTTGCTTCCGTATTAGGAAGTTTTGGTGCAGTGGAATCATCAGACAAGCTATCAGAGGAACTACTTAGTGATAAACTTTTAAAGGATGACGTATCATATCTAACAAGAACGATATCCCCAAACATTCCGTTCATAGGTTTAATATCAGGTGGTTGTACAACAGCTAAGCACGTTGTTGCTCATAAGTGGAAAAAGAAGGAGGAAATATCTGAGGAAGCTAAACATATACTATTACATAGTGAAGAAGAATGCCACAACTCGGAGAACCCTACGACTGGGGAAACGCCTGGGATGGAACGGAATTTGAATCAATAATTGATGAATTGATTGAGAAAACTGATAGGAATAGGGAACAGCTAGATAAAATTCAGGCAACCTTGGACTCACTAAAGAGTGATTATAATTCCCTTAAGAATAAAGTAGTAGGTCCACTAAGGTACGAATTCAAAGCTTTTAAAACTGACACAATTAAAACAGTTGTAAAGATATATAAGAATCTAAATGAAACGCATTAGGCAAAATAATTTTTTGTAGTGGGATTAGTGGACATTAGTGGAGCAGCTGGGTGGGTAGAGGGAATGCTGCTTCATAAATTAGATTTAAATGGTACATAAAATAGCCGTGGAAATTTTTACATATATAGTATAGAGAAAGATGGAAAAACTATTCAGAAACCAGAAGCTGAATGCTAGTGTGAGAACTGTGAGGTGGGGTGAGGAGATCCTGTTTTACGCAAAAGACGTGGCAGAATCTCTAGGGTACTCAAACGCAAAGAAGGCCACCCAAGTTAATGTATGGAAAAAAAATAAGGTAACACTTAAGGAACTCGAGGGTGGGACCCTCGAGGGTCCCACCTTCAACTACCAGCCAAACTGTGTTTTCCTAAGGGAACAGGGTCTATACCAACTGATATTCAAATCCAGACTTCCAATAGCAGAGGCCTTCCAAGACTGGGTAGTAACAGACGTCCTCCCATCTATCCGCAAAACAGGCTCGTATGAATTACCAGATAGAAGGTCACTCAGATATAACCAAATAATCCTTATAAATGAAACGGACCTTCATCACGCAGTTGTGAGTTACATTAGGGATAACTACCCAGAGGCTGTAATTATACCTGGTCTAGGTGAGTACCAGGATACTATGTCAAAGAGATGTGACGCCTGGAAGAAGGGATATAAAGGTGGTCAGCCAGATCTTATCATAGAGAATCCTATGGGGAAGTACAAAGGATTTGCCATTGAATTCAAGTCTCCTAAGGGCACTGGGGTTGTGAGTGAGAAGCAGGTAGTATGGTTTCGTAAGCTTATGGAAATAGGGTATATGGTAATGATATCCGACGACTTGATAAAAACTTGTATTAGAATTAATGAGTACTTTTCACTTAAGAAAACTGTGAGGAAAGTTGCAGTGAAAAGTACCGCTAGTGATGCGAAGACTTACAGGCCAAGGTTCAATTCAGATAAGTACTAGCTGCGCTAGCAGCGTCTACTGACGCAGTCGGTACTAGGTGTAGTCGGTATGTAGTCATCTACATAGACATCTACATAGACATCTACATAGACATCTACATAGTCATCTACATAGTTAAACATATGGTACCTATATAGAATGGCCGACGAACCTACTACGAAGGAAGTTCCCATTACAAGTGAAAAGAAGAAGGACCCTAAGAGGGTAGAGGCCGGAAAAAGGCTAGCGATCCTAAGTAAAGCTGCAAGGGAGAGGAAAAAGAAACTTACAGAACCTAAGGAGTCATCCAACAACAACATAATCACATATGTAGGAGTGGCCATCGCATTGATATCCCTTGCTCTAGCATTTGATCAGCGTCAGAGGGAAACAAAGGAACCGGAACCTAAGTACATCCCTGAAACTGTAGAAGTAACCAGGAAACCCGATGCACCTAAGTTAGATTCACTTGAGTAATACGTTAAACATAATATATATTATAGCAAGATGAGTAAAGAATCAAAGATGACCGCAGAAGTGTACAACGCAGTGTTACTTACAGCAGGAGCAGTCGGTATATCAATGGCATCAAAAAAACTATTGAAAGAACCGTTAGGAACCCCGGAGAATGTAAAAGGAATGGTAAAGCTGGCTGTCTCAGTTTGCCTTTCATCTCTGCTGGTCTCTTACCTGAAAGAAAAGAAGTACATACCAGATGATCCATTCAAAACCTAGGTAAAACTATACAATGGCGGAAGCAGTAGCAGGAGGATTATTTAACGCATTCGCATTTGCTGGAGCGGGATATCTATTTAAAATGTTTGACAAGAATGGATACGCTGAGGAAGCCCACAGACACAATATTGCGATGGAGAACCTAACAGCTGAAAGAGAGAAGTACCTTGAAGAAGTCACCGATAGAAGAAACAGACTTGCGCAACTTAAGGCCGAACTAAGTGAGGCAAGTAGGGATATTAACGCAACAAATAAGTCATTGGAACTTATAAGGAGAATCAACGAGCTAACACATACAGCTATGCCAAGAAAGCCGCAACTAAGTAACCACTACAACCCTAGCTTAGAGATGGAAGAATATATGGCATTATTCGGTTTAATTATGGGTGGGGTGGTTGGAGGGGCAGCTTATTTAATACTGTAAAAATATTAATTTAATACGGCAATAAATTTTTACACATATATTGTAGAGAAATGGACTGGCTTGCAATGGTAGACGTTGACGAGGTAATAGCCCTTGGTAAAAGGGTGGACACTACAGAGGAGTTGGAGGATGCGGTTAAGAAATATGTAGAACTGAGAATAATAAGGAGACGTAAAAACAGACAACAAAAACAAGCAAAATATTTTAACACACATAGTATAGGGAATGGACTGGCTGACACTGGTAACACCTGATGAAATGGAAAGAGTCGGTAGGAGAGCAAAAAACATCGAGGAGCTGGAGACCGCAGTAATGAAATACGTGAGAGGTAAAATGAAGGTTGTACATACATACGAACCGGAATGTGTTGAATGTGGTAGTAAGTCTATTGTAGTAATAGATGGAGCAGATGTATGCACACAATGTGGTACAAGTGATAGGAATGGCTTTACATACTATGTTAGTTACAACCACAACAAGGACGACTACCTGAAAAAGAAGTCTTGTCATAATAGAGTCCGTTGGTTTGAGAGACACTTATTAGAGCATGTTGCTTCAGGGGATAGGGATACCATACGGGAGCAGTTTAGAAGCATCGTAAGATGTATACAAAGACTTAGACTGCAAAGGGGGCGCAACATAGTTAGATATAAGTTTTACCTACTGAGGATAGCCAGCATGAACAACATCACGTTAAGAAACCCTCCTGAGGACATTAAGACCAAAAGAATTGTGGACATCCTTGAGAATAGGTTATATGGTAAGGTCTTCCCCGAGTTGGGATGGAAACCTATAAATTGTAAATATTATAATAACTGGAAATTAAAGAATAAATTATAAATTAAATAAAATATAAAATTATAAAATTAAACAAAATATAAAATTATTAAATTACATAAAATATTAAATTATTAAATTAAATGTTAAATAAATTAATGAATTAAATAGCCCCTTAATTGGGGCTATTTTTTTTTACCTATAGTATATAGAGAAAGAGTGAAAAATGGCGAACAACTTTGACATGAACGACATGACCGTTGAACAACTTATGGCACTTAGTGAGATAATCGATGGCAGCGACTATGAAGGAAATCTTGAGGAGGAAGTGGAGAAAATCTTGGAGGATAAGTTCTACCGTGTTGCACCTAAGGATAAGGGAGAGAACGTACACACGGAAGAGAAACTATTCATTGATGAAGGTGATAGAGCTACGGATCCCAAGAGACCAAGAAGACTTCCACTAAACTACAAGGGTAAGAGAGGAATAATGCCAACATGAAAATATTCCGAGAGGCAGAATGCAAAGGCCCTACTAGTCGAGGAAGCCTATCAGAGCTTACTAAGTAGAGGAGTTGAAGGTCTACCACCAACAATGGGAGGTAGATGGAGAACGGACGATCCTCAGGTAAACGCGGAGATGAAGAGGCTCGAAAACCTTAGAAATCCCAAGCGTCCTAGAGGTAGACCACCAAAGGTCAAGGCTGATGGCGAAGTAACCCCCAAAAGAAGGGGTAGACCACCAAAGACCAAAGAAGTTAAGGTTGCCAAAAGGAGAGGTAGACCACCAAAGGCTAAGGTGGTTGAAACTCAAGAAGTTACGGTTCCTAAGAGGAGAGGTAGGCCACCAAAGGCTAGGGTAGTAGAAACACCGAAACCTAAGGTTAGAAGACAGACTGTCGCAGAAAGGTTCATAAGCCAGGGTCGAATAAAACTTTCAGTTCCTGCGGATAGTGTCATAACACAGGTGGGACCAAATAAGTTCACGGTGACAGTGGATCTCAGCAGAAAACCTACAAGGAAAGCTCCTGAGGTGCCAAAAGGTGTGACTCCATGG
>CACRXK020005413.1:0-11459 GCA_902702795.2 Paramuricea clavata
TGAACCATATTCAAAAGATCCACATAATCAGATTCCTTTTCAAATGCAGGGATGTCATTATAACGTTTCTGACATGGGTGAACTTGTGGTCTTATCCACATGTCCTTCTCTGGTGGATTTGGATTGACAGTTGACAACAACCAATCAACATACTGACATGCTGTGTCAGCAGCTCTCTTACCAGCTTCAATATCCTGGTCTAGTTCTGTTGTATCCAGACAATCATTCTTGTCCTTAAATTTCTGAGCTAAGAATCCTTTTAGAGCAGTCTGAGTAAGTTGACACAAACCTGGGTCATTCTTTAGTTTAGCAGTACCATGACAATGAATACTTCCTCTACCTTGATATTCATATCTAAACCAGTGCCATTGAGCACCAAGAGTATCATAAAGCCAGTGTTTAATGAAGCTTTCTAATCTCTGTGTGAAAAACCAATCAACTATATGTGGATTGTTAATAACGTTTTGTCGTCTTATCTGAGCACTAGCAGTATTATCAGTATTTTCTCCAAACAGAGCATGTAATTCTGGCCAGTGCATATCTGCTGATGAAAAAGTAAAGAATATTGTTGGTGCTCCAACATTGGTTATGATAGCTTTTAGTTCCTCTCTCACCTTGTTCCAGTAAGCATTTGTACCTGCAATATTGCCAACATATCTAGATACTTTAGACATGAATACATCTGCATTGTTACTTGCTGCCATTGCACGAAGTTCATCAATAGTGAGATGTGCCTCACCTGGATTTTGTTTTAGGAATATTCCACTCTGTTGTAAAATACGTTTTCTCTGAATCATGTTAAAAGCCCAGTAGGAAAATCTAGGGTGGTTAGCAAAACGGTACACCCACTTATCATTAATATATTCAGCAAATTTTAAAAGGTGTTTAACTCTTTCTTGAAGAGCAACGTCCCTCAACAGACCTTGATTAGTTGGATCGCCCTTTCCATCAGGGAATAATGTTGGAAAAGCCATAGTGGCCAGATGTGATATCTGATATTCATTCAATGGTTCACTTTCAATAGTGGGCCATGGCATTGGTTTATTTGCAGAAAGCTGATTCCTAACTGCTTCTATTTCTCGTTCTTGCTGGTCACCAACGGGCAAGAAACTATTCATATCTGTAGAGTCATTATAAACTATATCTTCAGAAAGGTTATCAGTGGGTGGGCCCAAATCTGGCATGACATCATCATTTGAGATTATTTCATTTTCAGTCTCAACTGTCATGAGATCTGCTGGAATGCCATTTTCAGGCAAAGAGTTTAATGCATCTTCATTAATTTCTAACTCAGAATAATGAGGGTTATTTTGCAATAGCCATAATAAGGCATTGTGTACTTTTTCTCTTCTCACAGTAACATCTCTAAAAGTATTATCTCTACCTTTCACCTTAACAATAATCACAGACAATTCTTTCGGATATCTTGGCAAGGATGTTGCAAGTACTTTTATGTTTTGTGGCAAGTTAACACAATGGCCTGAGTAACCTCGTTGTCCACCTGGTTTAATATAAACTCTCATGATAGGCAGAGCTCGAGCAATCAACATTTCCTCAATCTGAGTACAATTTTGTAACTCGTCTGGGACAGGTGAAGGAATCATTGAGTTTTCAAAACTAAACTTTTTAGGAGATTTTGTGTCTCTGGAACATCGTAAACATACATAACTATCGTGTGATTTTGGTTTAGATCTTAATGGCCATGCCTCTTTACATATTGTGCATTGACTGATAAAGAATTCAATAGATTTGTTAAATTTATTAATGTTAGACTTTGCCCAACTCTGTTCTTGAATACTGCCATTTAATATGTCACATTTGTTTAAATAATCTCCCTGATTTGAACTAGAAGATCTACGTTTTCTCTTGTATTCATTAGCACTAGCAAGACGAGTTTGCTTTTCAATCACAGTTTCTTGTGCTCGTTTCTTATTTCGATATTTTTTATCATTTTCAATTCTAGTTTGCCTTTCAGTTTGACTTTCAACAGCTTGTTTTGCTTTTTTATAGTCTCTCATATTTTCAAGTCTAGTTTGTTTTTCAGTTTCATTTTCTACTGCTCGTTTCATTTTCCTATACTTTCTGTCACTTTCCAGTGTCACATGTTTCTTTCCACTTTGGCTCGATGTAGGTGCATCTATTTGTGTTATATTGAAATTTGTTTCCTGAACAGCTAGTCCTTTCACTTCAAAAGCTGTTTCATTGCCTCGAGGTATAGTACTCTGGAAATAAATTACCAGGTCTTCTATACTTTCAACAGATGCTAATATGCATTTGCCTAAAGGGTGTGGCATGCCATATAAATCTCTTGAATGAGAATCAAATATTTTAAAGGTTCCGTCAGAAGTCTTAAAAATTGCAACAGTATTGTAATTAATAGTCAACAGGCAATATTGAAAGTTTAATTGAGTCACTCCAAACAGATTATTGAAAGCATTCTCCAAAGAATAATAAGGTAGATTGGTAGTTGTCATGAATATGTCACCTGCAAATGGGTCACCAAATTGTAAATGATAGATGTGATCAAAAACTGAGACCATTTCTGGCACATCAGTTAAAAGTAAATAGCTTTTCTTAACAGAATTGCTTATAAAAGAATAAAGGTTATTTCCAGTACACAATATATCATTCAATAATACGGAATCCCATCCATTAACATTTGTAATATGATCATATATTATTGCAGTCAAGGACATGGCTAAACATTGTTTACCAGCATTTTGTCGAAATTTTTTGGCATTGCCTTGGCTAAAATCAGCACAGATTGTTTTAGTTGGGTCAACCACATCATATATTGTCGGCCCAGGGTTTTCTTCAACATCATTTGCCATTCTCAACAACAGTGGAATATACACAATGTAACCTGTTATTTGAGTGAATGACTCTATCACTTGGGTAAAACGTCCCACATATATGTTCAAATAACATATTCGAACAGACATTGCTAATACAATAATAGTCATAACCAACTGAAATAACATCAATATTATGTGACGAACGTCGCCGAGCACAAAACTCAAGTACTTGTTTATTCGTATACAATTGTGTGCTCCAATTCGGGCACGATGTTGCTCAATTGTTATTCCCATTATAGTATACCAATGCTATTAATATTTTAAACAAACAAACGAACGATCTTACCTCTATAAGATGTTGTATGTACGTTGCACGACCAGTACGGCTTCTATGAATTACGTGACTGTCAAATGTCAACAACAACAGGTTTATATATAAATTTGTCAACAGCCACAAATTTATATCTCTTTGAATTTGTTCGAGGTATGGATTGTTCGCACAAATTAAAGTGCTGTTTATGTTTTTAGCAAGCAACAATGACTTGGCTTGGTCTAATATAAACGAACACAATGCTTCGTTTGATTTTATTTCACAATTTGAGAGGAACACAGTGGATCCTGCAGTGGGAATTATCGATAAACAACTCCCACTTGTATGTACCTGAAAGTCAAAGGAAACAAAAATCAATATTTTAACACGAAAAATCCCGGTTACACGACGCCAAAAACGCAGCAAAATAAAATATTCATCTCACCTTGATATATATTCCAAGATACACGATGTATCTGTCTGAACAGCCAGATAAATTACTGAAAATAAACGTTGTCCGCGATATTTAATAGCAAAACGAGGATCATGTACACTTTTGCGTCACGAGTGGTTCTGAGTCATATGCATGGTCATATATAATTCCATACCCCATTTTCATATTCGAGACATCGTCGGACAATTAGATCGCTTCAGTTGTTTTCCGTCGCTCAATCTGGAGTATCTAATTTCAACTTTCCTCCTACGTCACAAAACGTCATAAATTGACCGACATACCGACATCCTAAAATTTTGCTCGAGTCAAGAAAATGAGAGCTGCCTCGCTTCGCTCGGCAGCAATTATTGATATAGGCTAAGAAATGTCTATTGACTTGGATATTATTTTTCCATTGGATCCATGAGTTGATCTCTTGAGAACGAAGCAACAACATATTATATTGATATATTGCGTGTTGGTTTCTTAATTTAGGAAAGAAAGAAAGAACAACATTATATTGCTATATGATATATTGTGTGAGTTCTTAAGAACGAAGCAACAACATATTATATTTATTTATTCATATAAGGATCTTCCGTTCCCGTGTTATGTACACATGGTCTCTTAAGAACGAAGCAACATATATTATTGATATAAGGATCTTCCCGTTCCCGTGTTATATGTATGTGGTCTCTTGAGAACGAAGGAAAATTATATTATATATTGCGCGTCTCTTGAGAACAAAGGTACGTTTCTTAACCGAAAGTTCACAACATATTATATTGATATATATTGCGTGATTTGTTAAGAACGAACCAATTACAACATATTATATCATGATTGATATAAGGATCTTTCCTTTCCGCGTTATATACGCAGACCTCTCAACTTTGCAGAGAAGTTAAGAGTGAGATTGGGGATGTGGATGACACCTTTGTAAAAGTCCGGGGGTCTGAAATGGCATTACGTACATTATGAGAGTTGGTGTTTTTTAATGAAATACGTCATTGCTTTATAACGTCCTTTATTGAGACAAGGCACTATAACTGTATTTCTGTGACATACAGTAATGAGCTTTAATTTGCGTGATAATTTACATATAGAATTCTGCTCTGACTGATTCTGCCTTTTGTCCGCCGTATTTACATATGCGTACTATTTTGTATCCATGCAAATTGCGGGCAAAAGCCAAAATGCCGGGCCATATATGCAGGAACAATAACACGCGATTATATATTCGATTAGCAATCCGTATAATGATTAATAATGTGCATTTATTAAGAATACAATATTATATTATTGAAAAAATACTATGAAACTGCTATATGCGTGAGATTAACTAATCGTGGCGTGAGAGTGAAGCGAATTGCGTGAGAGTTGAGAGGTCTGTATACGTGGTCTCTTGAGAACGAAGCAACAACATATTATGCACCAGTCATTTGAAAACCCCACCTCCCCCCCCCCTCGGGGATACCGGGGGAATTCACTCTCTTTGTGTGTGAACCTTGATTAATTCCCCGGTCACCGGGGGAAAAAAGTAGGATGAACTCACCCGGCCAAATCCCCTGATATTCAATATAGGTAGCTTTTAAAATCGCTATGTTAATGCGACACAAAACAAAATGTCCCGGAAATCTTGTATACTGAAGTTATAATTAAAACCGTGACAAAAGATGATAGTAAAGGTTGATTTTCCTATAAGTGCAAAATGTCGCACAATTGATTTTTGAAATACACGCAATAAAACGCAACTGAACGGATGAGTTGACCACACACATTTCAAAAGAAAGTGATCGCAAAAAGTCAATCGTGCAACATTTTGCACTGAATGGAAATCGGCTTTAACATGTCAAATTGTGGCTGAATTGAAACATTCGGTATAATTTTATTATTTTATATAATTTTTTTTCCTTATGATATATCTGATTGCAAAATTTCATATTTGGAAACTTTTTATTAAATGTTTTCACATAACTCGCTGTTCTACACCTGTTTTAAAAATTACGCAACCTGGCAGCAGCGTAGCCAGCTCGGATAATTGGGAGGGGGGAGGGGTGGGGGCATATTCATATATTCGTGTTCACAGACCTTAAAAACAATCGCTTTCAAAAGAAATTAATAATGCAGAACACGAACATGCAACCTGAAATGTCATGCAGCTTCATGTCACACGAACTGAAAATATCAAGAGTATGCCAAAGACAAATCAAACCATATTGAAGGATCAATGCTGAAGACTTAAAAAGTATTTTCGGGCTAACTGGTTGCGTAATTTTGAAGCAATATTTTTGCAAAGCATATTTGTTTAAGGTTCGGTCACACGGAGCGACAAGTCGCAGGGGCATGTTGCAGGGACATGTCGCCCGAAACGAGTCACACGAAGCGACAATGCTAGGCGAAAACAAGTCGCACAAGCGCTTACAAGCGTGTGGTCACACGAGGCGACAAGTCAAAGAACTCCCATGAGGACTTATATTGAAATTGAGCGTGCAAGTAGTCATGGGAATGATATTTTGTGATTGGTCGGACTAATTATTTCCCCGCGACTTGTGAACAGACTAGCTCACACGATGCAACAAGTCGCGGCAACGGTTTTTGTCCCCGCGACAACGCTTACACATGTGACACACGATGAAATTCGACCCTGCGACATGTCCCTGCAACATGCCCCTGCGACTTGTCGCTCCGTGTGACCGAACCTTTAGACTCTAGATCCTGAGTTCTCACCAAACAACGAGGAAAATAAAAATACTGAATTTATTTCAATTTATACAAAAGGCATATAAAAAGTCGACATGAACTCATGAAGCTTGAAAAGTTTTATAGTAGAAAGACTGGCTTGCGAGGTTGGTAAATATTTAGAAAAACAACGAGGTGACAAGCGCCAACAATTCAGGGAATATACAGGTAGTACTTCATGTTAGCATATTAACATACAGTGTAAAACAACATCAGTGAATCCCCCGCACATTGGCCCCGACCTGATGGCCAGCGCAGTGAAAACTTGCGCATTCCCCAGTGACCGGGGAAGGACAAAACGGTGAGAACAAGGCGAATATCCCCGGTATGCCCCGGGTATCCCCGAGGGGAGGGGGGGGTCGGGGGTTTCAAATGACTGGTGCATTATATTGATATATTCCGTGTAGGTTTCTTAATTTAAGAAAGAAACAACATATTATATATTGCTATATGATACATTGCGTGAGTTGTTAAGAATGAAGCAACAACATATTGTTATATTATTGATATAAGAAATGTCTATTGACTTCCATATTATTTTTCCATTGGATCCAATTGACAGGTAATTTTCCAATGGACAGGTTATTTTGTCCATTGGATCCAATGGACAGGTAAAATTCCAATTGGATCCATTGGAACATCTCTCTGGTTTCATAATCATGTCCACATGGGGTCCTGCAACCTGTTAATTACGTAATGGTAAAAACGTGGAAGCTCTTATCTGGTTGATGCATTATTACAATCGGCAACCTTCACATGGTCTCTTATTGGGTGATACTCTTATTCGATCAACATCCATTGCTGGCCAATGGACATTCCATTTGTCCATTGGATCCAATGGACACGCAAAAGTCCAATGGAAAATTGGAGGTCCATTTGACAAATGGAATGTCCAATGGCCTTTTGATTTTTCCATCAGACATCTTGCATAGGTATTGGACATGTATGTGCTTTTCAGTATCTATTTACAGACAATGAGAATTTGAAAGCAATACTAATGAAATGCTTTGTTTATGATGCTGAAAAAAGGCCAGATGCCATCCAGATTTTGGACTATTTTTAAAAAGGGCATGTATTTGGATGTTCATTTAAAAAGCATTGATATCATAATATGTGCAGTTGGGTTGTTTCTGTTATGTTATAAAAAGTAAATAAACTTGCTGTTTTAACAATGAAATACATAATGATTCTTTTGACACAAGAAAGAAAATATGAAACAAAAATGTTCAACGAAAAAATTGTGAAGAAAGTTCGAACCTGCTGTTTGCCGCTTCCAGAAACATGAAGCTTCAACTCCTGTTAACCTCTATTGTGCCAACCAACAGCGCTGGTCGTTTAGAAACATCATTGTCAGTGGTTCTGCAATTTTTACGCTTGTAATATGTGTAATTTACCTTCTTTATATGATATTAATATAACTTTCATTTAAATATGAGTATCGTTTAAAATTGTGGATACATATTCCAGTATATGGCATTCCATCTGTAGGAAATTTAAGTCCATTGGCTCAAGTCCTTTCAGAAGCTGTTAAAACCTTAAGCAGTCAAGCTCTGTGGTAATTGTAACAAACAATTGCAATGCTTCTTCAGTTTCGATAGGTATTTCATACCCAGGTGAGATAATTTCAGCTAGATCTTCAATCTCTTCAGAATAATCACAGGATTGCTGGCTATACAACTCTTGACAAATTCGTACATCCCTCTTGTCAGTTCGGATTAAATAACTTCTTGTGGTATTTGATCCTTTGGTTTGCTGTGCTCTTTCCTTGAATAATGCTATTATTTCCTGCAAGGCCATCTTCACCATTCTGTCTGAAAAACTTTTGTAAAACAGCAATCCAAGTGCTTTCTGTTCCTTTATCTGTTCTAACTAGTCTTGATACACCCTTAAGTTGCTGCACTGTGCTCAAAACGCAGTTGACAACCACTTTAGGAACTTTGTTTGTGGAACCCAACTTCAAGAAGAATCAGTCAATAGAGCCATGTAACCGTCTAAATGCCACAGAAAATTTGGCCCAGCTGTACAGTATCTCCATTGTAGACAATGACGCCGCCAGTTTTCAACTACCTGGGGTCAATTACTCTAAGTGTGTGCATTACTGCATCACATGTCACCACTAAATTGTGTCTCAGTCTTCGTCTCCTGGTCATGTCACAATATCCAACCCGAGATACAACATATTCATTCATTTCCTTTATTATGGCTGTTACTATTGCTTCCAGTGGAGCTTCATGTTGTGCTCGCTGTCTTTTCAGCTTTAACAACTTGAGCTAGCATTTCATAGCCTGAATACAGACCTTCGTTTTGCTCGCCCTAAAATTCGCGGGTGGGAGGCGCAAAACGAAGGTCTGATGAAAATCGTGTCAAAACGCTCTACCGCCCACTTTGTTGCCTGAAATAATAAACAAATTTGATTGACACATATATGCCTAAAAATAGAATTAAATTTGTCGATATAAATAAACACTTACTCGAACATGTCTGACATGTCTTCAGAGTGTGCATTTTGTTTCACAAATTTTAAGGTTCGTGGTACTTTCAACCCAAGTGTTCCGCTTTTTAGTGCCACCAGCAATAAAGAAATTACTTCTTTATTAAAATTGGTGCACACAGATAATATTACGCTATGTGTTCTTTTATCTTCAATCGGTATAAAGCTCGTAGAAGAAAAAACTAATCGAAGATCTGTGTGCAAGAAATGTGCGCGAAAAGTTGTAAATATGTACAATACGTTTAACGAGATATACGAAGCAGTCAAACAGAACGGAATACTTGTTACTGGTACTCCGTCAACGCCGCCTCAGAATGCCAAGGGCAAGGGACAAAAGAGAATTCAAAAATTTTCTCCGACTGGTCTGAGCCCTCACAGCAAAACAACGTCAAGGCCAATGCACTATAGTCCAAAGGATAAGAATACGCGTAGACGGTTAGATTTGAGAAAAAGTATATTGTCAGTTCCCGACCAAGGGCAAGGAATAAATGCGAATTTAGAGCTGGAAAACACCATAGCTAACTTGATG
This sequence comes from Paramuricea clavata, assembly GCA_902702795.2. Classification (NCBI taxonomy): domain Eukaryota; kingdom Metazoa; phylum Cnidaria; class Anthozoa; order Malacalcyonacea; family Plexauridae; genus Paramuricea; species Paramuricea clavata. The sequence goes on from CACRXK020005413.1 coordinate 9,301, forward strand.
AACCTACCTGTGGAAGAAAATGAAAAAAAGTCACCTCCCGTTGTCAAGGTATATATGTATAATATACAGTATTTAGAGAAATAAAATTATTAATATTGTTTCTTTTGAGCATACTTTATAAACCCATTGAAACCGATTACTTTTCAAGCCTCTATATGGCACGCACACTGCCACTAGAAGGATGCATGTGCCATGTGGTCATGAGTATCACGCTAAAATTATAAAAATAACATACAAAACTCACATGATTTGTTGTTGAAAATGTATTATACTATCCTCGAAAGACCAAACAATTTATTCATTTCTTCAAATAGATCTTCGTCGGTTATAGCACAAGAGTGATTGAACATGAATGTTTTGGAAGCGAAAGGGATATTGTAAAAAATCTGGCAACGAAAAATTATAAAAGCGCATATCTGGCAGCATTTAGAAATCCAACAATGAAAGAGTTCCTTGTGAAGAAATTTTATGATGAAGCACGCACTGAACTAAAACATTATTCGAAAATGAAGTCGTCTGTGTTTCGTTTTAATGGTTCGTTTGAAGAACTTGCAGAGTATAAAGGAGTTGAACTAATTAACGAGTGTCAGGTTGAATTGCCACTTACATATGGCTTTGTATCACACACATCTGGACAGAAATCTCCGAAAACACTTTTTAACAAGAAAGTGCTTGCATTATCCTCACTACTAAACAGTTGGATTGCAAAGTCGAAATTTATTTATAGAAATAATGTTATTCTTACTGCCGGAGGATGCAAGAAAACAGAAATCAAAACCTTTCACGATCTTGGTAAGTCTTTACATGAATGCATATTTTATCACCCCATACTGGATCTGTTATTATGTTTTACTAGTATATGATTATCGCGGAAATTTACAGCTATATGGGCCAGTTGTTCAAAGCTGGATTAGCTTAACCCTACGTTCACGTAAAATTCAAAGCAAACTTCCTGGCAGCTTGTCTATATATTTGGAAGTATTTCTTCAGAGACCTTGTTTGGTTAAATCTTGTCTGGTTATTTCTCTGAAGTTTTGAAATAAGCAGACGTGCAGAAATATTCTATCTAAAACAGCAGGTTAAATTTTAATTCAGGATTAACGCTAACCCACCTTCGAACAACCGGCCCATGAAAGATAAATATTTTTATGTATTTTTAGGTATGTCCAGTCATCCTCGGACCGTGAATAATATGCAAGAGAAAATGTCGCAAACCTTTGACAAAGACGTTCTTTCTTGGAAACAGGAACTGCTGAATTTTCACGCTGAAAAACGATTTATTAGTGAAGTCATTGAAAGTCAGCATCAAACAAGTGAAGACAGTATGGAACTTTGTACAATCAATTTGAATAAAGAAGCTGTAAGCAATTGTGAAAGTTACACCGAGGATATCTATAACAAATGCATATCTAAACTACCTGCGTGTGACACAAACATTTATGATGATGAAGAAGAAGTGTTAGGAACAAATAAGCAGCAATAATTGTCATGCCAAAAGATACAGGTAAATATTCGAAACTGCCAGAGAACAAAAAATATTTACTCTTAATTAAATAGGGTAAGAACTTTTGACATTATTAAAAAATATCACTAAAAATTGAAATTATACTTTGGTATAATTTTAAAGATAATTTTACAATTTAAACCACAGGGTAGTTGGAGATAACTGGGACATTGAAGTAAAATCCAGAAGTCAAACAACCATTAAAACCAACCAGTCATTGCATTACTTCCATATGTATGCAGTAGCTGATAGAGTTTATCCACAAGATGTTAGCACATGCAAACCACAGAAGAGCATTCAGGCACTATGTATGGATGAGTTTCTCCCGACACCTGCAGTTCAAGAAGCCTTTGTAGAAGACTTGACAGATGTTATTCCTCGCATATTGGTCACCTATCTGAAAGCATACATGCCAATGTCCAAGGCAGTAACATATCACATAACCCACCCACATAGCAATGAAATGAATAGTAAATCTGAATGGGTAATTATATGTTTAATTGTACAATATGAGTACATGTACAAACAGGGCTGTGCCGAGCTATATCTGGTTGGGGGTGTGAATTAAACGATTTGGACCCTTCCATTTTGGGGGCCGGTCCAAAACGTTTTCTGGAAAACAAAAAATTTTCCATAAAATGTCAGTAGGGGGGGG